>BSBK01002608.1:830000-925000 GCA_027943335.1 Chamaecyparis obtusa | reverse complement strand
ATAGAATATAGTAGCTGCCTCTGAGGTAGGTACTTGACCGAGTCCATGTACTTTCTCTAAAACCTCAATGATGTGTGTTATTGTGCTTAAAGTATTATAAGCTTGTAGTTGACCTATAGCCTGGGTTCCCTTATGATGCAACTTGGGGATTTTTGAGAAAAAAAACCCAAGTAACTTGTGGTTTATGAAGGAGTGTTTCCGAGAATGTTCGGAGACTACCTTAGTTGAGTTTCTAAAAACCCTTTTGTGGTCCATAGTGTGGTAGGCTTGTCAATGGTGGTAGTGATGCCACTAGGTAGGGCATGGTGGCTGGTGTATGTTGTTTGAGTCCTTCCATGCTCTTGGTAGCCCTATAACGGTTCACTTTCTAGCATGATCATGTGCGGTCAGAAAACAAGATTGGTGTTCATGCTTAGTATGAGAACCTGTTAGCTTTCTTCTTGCAACATGTGGTGCATTTGTTGGTTTATATTATGATGGCACCATGAGTACGTGTTGAGTTTTTTGTGATTAGGGCCTTGGGGCATGGCTCATGAGAGAGTAAGGAAGATCTTCTGTAATGGCTTGTTCATGGTTGTCTTGATCTTTTGAGGAAAGGTGTATTGTTGCTGTGGAGGTGTGATATCTTATTGAGTTATTCCTTTTTGTGGAACCATTATGATCTGGTGAACCATAATTTTACCCCTACACTCATTCTACAATGCCTTTTGTGTAGACAAATTTATCTTTTATTATGTAGTGTGGGGACTTCTACCACACCTTGAAGGATGTCTTATTGCAGAAGCCTATTCTAGGGATGTAGCATAAGTTGTGCATGCCCTAGCTATGAGAAGAACCTCATGGAGAATTCAAACATTTTCCTGGAGCACACAAATAACCCCTTTTGAGAGTTTGAGGTTCATGTTGCGATTTTGAGTAGTTTTCTCTACTTTTGTGTGAGGTGGTTGAAGGTATTCGACTAACTTCTTTTACCTCATTATAAAGGTTATTGCAATAAGGTGAAAGAGAAGATTATTAGGATAATGACATTGTTGCAGCTATCAGTATTATAGTAATGCTTGTAACTGTGAACCGTATGTGGTGATTAGGATCTCAAAGGTTGATTGTGAAGCGGTAACCTATGGTGATTCCTCCCTCTTACATGATTGACTTCTATTGCAATGTTTTGTGAATAAATCCTTGATTTATTTTTATTCCTTTCATCTCATCTATCTTTTATAGAGGAACTTTCCTCATGTTGTATGGGTTACCATATTTTGTTTATTTCTTATGCATGGAAATAGTCACCAAATATATCTTTCTATGAATTATGGCACATTCCATTATTGTTGAATTGAGATAATTTTTTAATTTAATGTTGAAATTAATAGATATCTCATTAGGATTTCACTTTTCTTTTGGTTCTTGGTGACTATTCCAAATGTTTTTAACTTGCTAGCTAGTCTTATGTTTATGACTCTACCTAGTTTATTGAGGAGCTTTGACAGTATGTACAAAGGAGGAACACCAAGAAGGATGCACTATAATGCACCTTCATAATAAATATAGATGTGGTGTAGGTCGGTAGCTTAGTGAAAGCATGCTGAGATTTGTTTTATCTAAAATTTTATATTAGAAGTTTTCCTTATGTGAGAGCTTCTTCCTATTTGAACCAACACTGGTTAGACCATACCAAGGAAGTGAAGGCTATAGTTGGATTGAGACACTAATCAATAGTTGGAGGTTGAGAAGACCTCATTTGGATATGATACAAATTAGTGAGGTAATGCCACTTGGGTTTAAGTCCTTTTATGGCTTTCATGAGGGCATATGAACCCTTCTTTTCTATGACAGATCTAGCATGTATGCTTATGGGAACTCTCCTTGATCCCTTGATGTGTTTTGGAAACTAGTAGAGTTTCCTCTTCTTAGCATGGCTTGATGGATTGTTAGGTACGATTAGACCACTTTGAAGTTTTGATCCATGTGGTGGGTCTTGATGGCCCTGATTTGGTTGGTGATTACACTCTTTTGGTTATGTTTTAGTCATGCTATCTTATCAATTAAGTTGTTCCCTCTTAGGGAAAAACTCCATGTTATTAATGGGGGACTACTAAAGGATGGCTTGATTTGAGGTATCCCTAGGTTTGACTTGAAAGTAACAAAACCATAGGCTTATCTTTCATCTAAAGGTTGGGGTGTGAGGATAAGTGTTTTGAGGTCATCCCTTTTTCAAAACTCTTTTTTCCCTCCTTATGGTAGGACTAAGGTACTGCGGGTAAGAGATCCTATTCCATAAGGATTTTTGCCCATTCATCATTACGGGGACATAATGATCCTACTCTTGGAATTATTGTAAGGTGCTCTATTTATCCCTATATTTGGAAGGAGTGCACTATTGGGACCCTATTTTGGGAGTTCTCTTGCTTGTGTGAGGAAATCCTTTGAGTTGTATGCATTGGTACACTAGAGTGGGATGTAGTATTCCTCAGAAGAGTGCAACTTTGGTGAGATGATTTTGTTCCTTTTTCTTGAGTTAATGTCTTGGAAGATCTTGGTTCTTTGACCTTAGGGATAGCTTGAAGGACATTGTTAGCTTTTGACCCTCATGGTTGGGTATTTGAGGTAGAGTTACACTATTTCTGGTGAAGGCATTGTGTAGTCGTGTTCTCCTTTTTAAGTTGAGCCCATGATCATAGAGTTTTGTGAGTTCTATTTGCACCTCTTTTGTGGGATGTATCCCTTTCTATAGTTGTTAGATCGTTTGATCAAAATTTTTATGTTTTGGGGGTCTCATAAGTATTCTTGTTCCTAGGATAGCTGGACTGCACACCTATCACATTTTCTTTAGCTTGTCTTGTCGGCTTCCAAGAGTAAGCCTAGTCCTTGGGGAGATGATGTAGTGCCTCCCTCATTAGCCACTTAGCACAAACATCTCAATGGTGAGGTTTCGACCTTCACACTGATTGAGTATGATCACGTTGGTCCCATGCGGGGGTAAATCACTAGGGGGGATATGATTTTAGAGCATATTTTGAATGCCCTACATTAACATGGAAATGTTGGGTGTGGTTTAAAATGGTATTCTGGTGATTCTTAGAGATAGGGATGACTCGATCTTGAGTTTTAGTGACTCTTCCTCACATTATGTTTTATGATGGAATCATGAGATGTACCTAGTTTAGCTTTGTTTTATGTTTATCAAGAGGTTATCATTGGGATCATGATAGATTTATTGAGGGACCTTACCCCGATCTTGTTATTACATTTCTTCTATTTGTATTATAGACTCAGTATTTAGATACACCATGTTGATGCATTATGGACTTATATTCTGATGGACAGAGGTTTGACCACATTGATTTGTGATGTACTCTTTTTCATGTTTCTTATGTACTCATGTCAATGTTTCTAGGATGCACTATGTTTGCTTAAGGGCTAAATGAATTCAAATAATTTTATTACTATAGAGAAATTAAGTGCATGTTTTGAGGGGTTTGAATGGGAATCAGAAAATTTAAATTATAATGAGATGAGATGTAAATTCTAATGAAGTAAATGTTGTTTTCCTTGTGTATGTAATTTCTAATAGAAAATGTAGTAGGAAAGGTGTGTAGACTCATAAATTTAGTAGGTAGAATGTACCCCTACTGAATATTGAAATGTTTCTATTGGATATGAATGCTTACGTAAATGACCATTTGAATTCATACTATGTAGAGACGTGTATTAATATAAAGGTGATTATTATGCCTTGATGTTAAGTAGGATATTCTGCATAGTATGCTTTGATGTTATATTGATGCTAGAAATGGAAATCAGTTGAAATGTTACGTGTAAATGATTTAGGACATATTTTCATACTTTGATATTTAGGTCTTGATGTTATGTTATTTGATAAATTATTTAATTTAAAATATTATTCCTTAATTCCATGTTGATGCAAGAAATGTTTATGTGAGATGATCATGGTTAATGAATAAGGTTATTTGATATATTCACGTGTTCTTAAAAATAACTTGATTAAAATTAAGAAATATATTCTTGAGATTATGTCAATTTCTTGTGAAGTAGTGTGGATGCAGTTGGATTATATAATGTATTTGTGTGTGATTATTTATGATGTATTTTATATGTATATTTCATTTGATCTTTCATGAGCTACTGATATTTTTATCTAGTGTGCAGGAAATTGACCATGAATTAAATAAGGGGAAATTAAAGATGGATGCATGTGAAAATCTTGTAAAGCCAAGGTTAACTCCAAAGGGAGAAATAACCTTGTTGTTATGTATTAATGTTGTAAAGTAATGTTTGGAAGTATTATTAAAGTTGTGTTTATTTTATTTTATATTTATGTCTACTTGACATGCCATGTGTGTAGTGATGTGTTGTGACTTTATGTAGTGTCACTTGACACATGTATATGTGAGTTGGCATTGCCAAGTAAATTGTTATTGGTTTTTTTCCACCTTTGAGTCACCTTGTAGTTTCCCAAGGTTAGGTATCTTGGTTGTTGAGCATTGAGAGGGAATCTTATTTCAAATTTTCGTGGGTCAACTTTTAGTGGACTTTTGAGGGGTTAGATGAAGCTCTAGAGGTTAGTTAGGGTTAAAATAAGCTAACCCCATAGGTGCACTTTGGGTTGGGGGTCAAATTTTGACCAATAAGATGATTTTGTCCTATTTTTTCCTTTTCTAAAAATACCTTTTTAGAAAGTGACGAATTTGGGATGTGTGCCACGTCTTCTTCTCTTGCAATTTGAATTTCCCTCTTGTTGGAGAGAGAACCCTTGGATAGTGTATCCAATCATCTTTGAGGCTAGGTAGGATGTTAGGTAGGGTTTTTATTTTAGTGTATAGAGAGGAATTTGGTAGGTTGATTGTCCACTCTCCAATTTTGGGAGACTTCTAGTGGACTTAGCAAGTTTTGGTGGACTTAGCAAATGAAGACTGGTAGGAAGGGAGCTCTTCTCAACCCTCATTGTCATAGCTTGGAACAAGGTTGGTGCCTTTTCATGGAAGACCCATTTTATTTACTTGTTTGAATATGCAGATTTTTGTGTGATGTTGTATATATTTTTTGTAAAACTTTATGTTTTCCTTTCATGGATTCTTGTTTAAGTTTATTTGCTAGTTTTATTTTTTTGTTTCTTATTTTATTGGGGTGTGCAAGGCTAAAATCACCCTTGGGAGGGAAGATAGCCTTGATGGGTGAAGGGTTTTAGTTGAGAATGCCCATTTAGTGTAGAGTCCTTCCTCAGGGAGGAAGGGGATGAGGCATGGATGTAAGGGCTCCATGTTGCCATTTTTGTTATCTACATATTTGGGGGCCATAAGGGTTGTTACTTGTGTATGGAAATGGAATGAATAGTATTTTTGGTTATGGCCTTGTGAAGGCATTGGTTTATGTTTTTGGGCCTTGTTGAAGGCATGGTTTCCTATTTCAATGGCTTCTCCTATTTGGGTATTTTCCACCTTCACCTCTTTTATGGGTCCAAGGTGACCCATTGTGTAAAATCTTTGGGAAGGAAATTTTATGTGATTATGTGTTTGCTGGTTTTCATGGTGTATGTGTGTTTGAAGCATGTTTGTACCCACATCCATCTTTGTTTCCCCAAGCTCGGGGGTGGCCATTTAATGGCCTAGGTTGGGAGGTGAATCTCCATGGTCAAGTGGTTTTCTTTTATAGATTTTTGTTTGAAGGAGATGTTGGTTTTGTTGAAGGAAAGAAGATTTTGTCATTTATTACTTGCAGATTTTTTTTATGTTGTAAAAGAGCTATCAAGCCACGTGTAAAAGAGTAGTAAAAAATGCTATGTAAATGCCTAAATGCATGAAAAATGTTTGTAAAAGTTTGTATTGGTATGTGAAATGCTCTCCATAATTTTCTATGTATTTCCAAAGAAATAAAGTGTAAAAAAAATGATTCCTTATGCTTGAATGCAACAATAAAGCTTGTTGGTTTGTTTTCCCATATGCAAGAAAAATTAGATTTTCTTTATGTTTGATAATCTCTTCCTTATGTAGACAAAATTTACTTCAAGTATTTATTTGAAGAAAAGAGAAAAGTTAATGTAGATTTGCTTTCCTTATTACCTATGTAAGAATATATTTCATTTTGACATCATGTTAGTTTAAAAAAAGTCTTGAATGTACACCTATGCATATATACATAGATGTATATACCCTATTTGAATACATTGCTATGTTGATGTTTAAAAAAATAGACTTAGTTATTCTCTATCTTTCCTCTTGTTGATTTTGGAAGAATATATATACACAAGTATATATGTATGTATATACACACCCTTAGTGTGTATATACATACATGTATACTTATGTGTATGCAAAACTTGAAAATCTTCATCTTCTTCTTGCTCCTTGTCAAACTTGGAATAACCAAATGAGAGATTAGGGTTTTGGTAGATGTTGTATTCTTAGCCTAACCCTAATTTTGAATTAGTGTCAGGGCTGGCTTTTGGAGCCATTTTAAATTTTAAATTTTAATTAAGTTATCATTAAATTCTATCCAAATTTTAATCTCTATTTTATTATAATTTAATGACTGTTGACTTGTCACAGTCACTTTATTTTGAATTTTGTTTTAATATTATTTTATTAATCACTGAGATTTTAAAAAGATTCATTTTTATTATTTAGTAGGATTTTATTTGGATTTAAATCCCTGTCTTATTTTAATTTAATGATTGCTACTTTTGACAGTCACTTTAATTTGAATTCTGATTTATTGATTATTATTATTTATTTTCATTGGTATTCTGAAAAGATTTGTATATTATTTAGTGGGATTCTAATATTTGGCTTTTGGATCCATTTTTAATTTTTAATTTTTAATTATGACTTTTTCTTTAATTCTAGCTTAGTCTTTTAATTTCTGTTTAATTCTATTTAATGACAGTTGACTTTGCACAGTCACATTTTTGAATTCTAATTTAATAATAATACTATTTTTTTCTTAAGATTTTAAACAAATGCCCTTTTATTATTATTTTTGGGATTTTAAATATTTGATTATTGGATAACCGATTTTAATTTATTTTTAAATTTAATAATATTGTATTATTAATTAATGGACTTTATTATTTCAATATTAATCTAGAGATTTGTTATTTTCAGATTTGTAAATTTAATATTTATTTCTCAATGAATATTATTATAGTTTTAATATAAAGTTGGTGATAAATTTAATATTTAATATTTAAATTGATTTTATTATCTTTGATATTTAAATAGATTATTCTAGGGGAGGTTAATTAATGTCCAAGATGTGACTTAGGTAAATTATTTCTCCCTTAGCAATACTATTTTTATAGGGTTATTAAATCCTTTTTAATGCATAAATTAATTAAATAAATAAACTTTGGAGCTTTATGACTTAAGTAAAAATATTACATTTTAATTTAAAATATTTGAACATTATTATATTAATGGGTAATAATTTCTTGACCCTAGTTTCCGCATGGGGTTATTATCTTGGTTTTATTTTATCTTTTATATATTGAAGTTATTTTTGTGATTTCTAATCTAGTTAGTAACCTGGTTTGCAATAGGGCCACTAGGGTTACTAATAAATACGATTGATTTAATCATTATTTTTAAATTAACCCTTTTTAGATGTGTTGACCCAACCTTTGACTTTTATCTTTATCTATGTTTTAATTTCTTTTTGGTTTATCTCTTTTATTAACTCCTGTTTAAACCCGGTTAGGGTCTCCTAGAGACCTAGTTAGGGTTTTTGAGTTAACTAATGTAGTTAATAATCAAGGGATGTTGGTAAGCCAACGCATGCCATGATACCTCTTGTGAGTTAACATGCATTGGGTTAAGTGATCGTACTTGTTAAATGAACCTTAGTGTGTTAGCTTTGTTGTCATTTGTGCTTTTAAAAACAAATTGTTGTGTTTATCTTGCCCTAAATTTTGGGCATGACACTACATTTCATAGAAGAAAATTATTCAAAGATAAGAGGATAGTGGGGAAGTGACTAAAAGGAATATGGTGACAAATGGCCAAGATTGTAAGAGTGTTTGAATGTGAGTGAAAAGAGAGGAATACATAATTGAAGTTATTTATTTTTTGGAGAAAGTCATGAGTAAATAAATATATATTCATACTTTTAACCAAAGAGGAATGTTGAAATAATATTAAACAATAATTTTTTTTATAGAAAAGCATGAATAAATGAAAACTATTCATTTTATGTGAATAGAGGTATAAAGCAAAATGATTTATTCAATTACTATAGAAAAGTTAGATAGTTTTTTTTTTTAAAGCAAGCTCTGCCTAGGGGGCAGTACCCATTATATTGCCAACTAGAAAAGATTACAAAGGGTGATGGAGATGCAACTCCAAATAGAAAATACAACAAGGATCAGTTATTCAAATACTTGATCCCATTACCAATAGACACCAACCTATCACCTACTCCCTCAGGAAACAGATCACCATTTTCCTGAAGGAAAGCCTCAAAATTTTCCATACTATATTCCTTCACTATGCCTTCCTTGTAGACCGACCAAGACTTTTGCATTTTATTCTTTTTACCTTTAGCCTGAAGACAAAAGTGGCCTAACATACATCCATCCACTAGCTTGGCAATAACACCATCCATTGCAATGACCACCTCAGAGTATAAGCCTTATTCCACTATCTTGCACACCATCCCAATGGAAAACAATGCATGACCCAACACCTGAATAATTGGCTGGAAGAGGTTTTCTATTAACCTTCCATCATGCACATGCCCTCTCGACCAATACTCTACACTCAATATCTCAACCACGGTCTCCTTTTCCTGCTCATTTTCTTTCTTGAATATACGCTCTATCTGCTCCGACTCCGACTCCGACTCCTCCCCTTTGCTGTAAAAGCACCACTCAAGAAAGCTCCTCCGATCTGCCTGTCAGGCATGAGGATTCCCTGTGTACTTGGAAGAGTGTTCCTGATACATTATTAGATGCCCACTTTCCATGCTCAGCCTCAGCTTGTCTACTAACCGAAATCTCATCACCCTTTGCCAATGCTGACAAAAGCCACGAAGCTATCCTACCCCATCCCTTGGGAAAGAGATTTTCTCAGCTGAAATGATCTCCTCTAATCCAATCGGCAATGGATCGTCCTTACCAAAACCAATGTTAGATGCTTCATCAATCCCTGAATTTTCCAAAAAATCTGCCACTCTATTGCCTTCTCAAAAAATATGCTGAATGTGGAAGTCACCAAGAATTTTTAATTGCACGTCTATCCTAGGAATCCAACTAGCCAACCTCCAATTATGGAAATCTGATTTTGAAATACCATTGAGGATGACTTGAGAGTCTCCTTCTATTATTAGTTTGTCAATTCCATTATTGACACTCTACCTAAGCCTGACCTCCAAGGTAGATATCTCAACCATATTATTAGTGGCTACTCCTACAGACCTTGCCATAGCCCACATGATCTCACCCTCTACATTCTTGACTATAGCTCCTAGGCCACTCCTTCCTGGATTGCCTCTACTAGCCCCATAAAAATTCAACTTCTTCCAACCAATCAGAGGGACCTACTATATTACATTCCTCATTTTTTCCTTTTTATCATTTAACTTATGGTCCCTGAGCATCTTAAACAACCATGAATTCTCCATGTTAGAGTCCCATTTTGACTAAAATTTAAAATGCACCCCTTGAATTATGTTGTTCACTACTTCCTCTAATGCATCTTTAATTTTACCCTTGAGAAACCCTGCCTCCATTTGTTCATCCTTAAAGACCCTTCTGTTACACTCCTTCCATATATGCCAAATCAACAAGGAAGGAAAAAATATCCAAAGTAAACCCCATTGAAAGTGTCTACTGTTAATAGGCCTTGTTGAGAGGAATGCCTTGAGCATTGCATTTTTTATTGCATACCATTGCAACATGCCTAATAGCCAATCCTAGCACTCCTAAGCATATAGGTACCAAAATAAAAAATGATTGACCATCTCCTCCCCCTCTCTATACATGATGCACCTTTTAGGACCCGAGATCCCAATCGACTTCAATCTACTTCCTGTAAGTATCCTACCGTGAAAAGAAATCCAAAGGAAATCCCTAGCCTTTGGTATTGGCCATTTACCCCAACAAAGGATCAAGGGCCAATTGCAGCTTCTATTTCTATGCCTCTGCAACTCATAACCAAGGTTGACCTTATAGTCTCCATGTGTGGAAGCACTCCAAATCAAAAATTCTTCCTCATCTGATCGGAGCACTATTTTGTGCGATAACAACTCCGCATGCCTACTATAATTGGTTGAATTACCATCCCCTACACTTTTCCAACCCACCAAGGAAAAGGAGTTAAATGGTCTGAGCATGTAATCTGTCACCCACAGGCCCATCAAGGCTTCCATCTAGTTGACCCAATTTTTATCTTCAAATGAATTTATCAATGGTAAATCACCATTCCAAGAATCTTGCCAAAACCTCTCTCTTTGTCCATTTCCCACTTTCCACATAAGGTGGTCTGTTAGGAGTTCACAACTTTCCCAAATAAACCTCCAAATTGGTGAGCCTTTAGCCAAGTTGGCCACCATCAAGATTCTGTCAGGTGCATTAGAGTCTAAGTATTTAGTAGCCATAATTCTATGCCAAGGTTTCATCGGTGTTTTATACATTTTCCACGACAATTTGGCCCCTAGAGCCAAAATTTGCAAACTCATTTTCCTTAAACTGGCCCCACCTTATTCCTTAATCATGCAATCTATGTCCCAATTGATAAGAGGAATTTTTTTATCTTCTTTCGAGCCCTCCCAAAGAAACTTTTTAACAATCTATCATGGGCAGAAGATTCTCTGTTAGACAATTTATACACAGACATGTAGTATATAGGAATAGCAGATAATATAGATTTAATCATTTGGATTCTCCCTGCCTGAGAGAGCCACTTGTTCTTCCAAGATGATGCTTTGTTCTAACATTTGTTTAAAACCTCCTCCCAATTTTTTTATCAATTCAACCCGCAAAGAGGGGAATGCCAAGATAGGAAATGGGAAAATATCCTTGCTCAAACTATAGGATGACAATAATTTTGTTGTGCATCCTCCTGCTGGTGTTAAGGAAGTACACCATTGACTTAGTCTTATTCATGCTTTGGCTTGAAGCTCTCTCATAGTTTTCCAACATGTCTTTGATAGTCTTTGCCTCCCTTTTTGTAGCTTCTCTGAAGAGGATAGTGTCGTCTGCAAATTGAGAGTGTGAAATGGGGTCTAGATTATCATGAATAGAAATCCCTCTCCATCGACCCAACCTAGTTTGCTTTTTAATATTTATGCCCAATACTTCTACCATCAACACAAATAAGAATGGAGATAGGGGATCACCTTGTCTTAACCCATTAGTAGATTGGAAGAAGCCACACACCGAACCATTAACGAGAATAGAAAAATAGACAGAGGACAAATAGTGTAAAATACATTTAACCCAATCTTTGTCAAAACTAAATTGAAGAAGGACATTGATAAGGAAAGACCATCAGAATCTATCATATGCCTTGCTAACATCTACTTTAATAATCATACCTTGTTTCTTGTCTGTATGCAAAGAGTGAATGGACTCCCCTGCCAAGATGATACTATCCACAATTTCTCATCCTAGGACAAACCCGTGTTGTTCAACCAAGATGATCCTATCTAGAAATGGTTTCAATTTTTTAACCATAGCCTTAGACAAAATTTTGTATAAATAATTGCATAATGAGATCAGATGGTAGTCTACCATCGACACACACTCCTATTTCTTAGGGATCAAGGAAATAACAATGTTGTTCAATTCTCTAACAAAATTCCCTTTTCTCCCGAAATCTTCCACCACCTTATGAATGTCATCACCCATAAATCCCCAACATTTTTGAAAAAATATGAGGAGACACCATTTGGACTTTTAGCTTTAAAAGGTAGTTTGTCAAAGGTGACCTTTTTGATTTCTTGCTTAGAGAACGGGCACATCAACATCTCATTATTTGCCTCCAAAATCTCCTTGTTAATAACATCTAGTAATGGAGAGGGATCCTTCATCATATTATCGAAGCTGGCCCCTAACATAGCATTGAAATGGTTTACCGCAATATCTTCAATTACTTCTACCTTATCCTGCCACACCCCTTGAGAATCTTGAATATGATTAATTCTTTTATGAGATCTTTTGGCTTTGACCGAAGCATGGAAAAATTTGGTATTCAAATCCCCTTCTTTGATCCAATTCTCCCTTGACTTATCTCTCCAAAACACTTCCTCTTTGAGTAAAAGTTTAGACAATTCACTTTTAAGAAGATTCTCTTTGTGAAAATCATCATTGGACATCCCAACTGAAATAACTTGATTACAATAATAAAGAAAATCGAGAGTTGTATCCATATAAAGTTTAATTTATTGTAATAAAACAATGTCTCTCTCAATTCTGCTTAACACTCATTTTACCAAGTGTTTCTTGTTAGGGGAAGATAGGCCCTTGAAAGTTTAGGTGGTGATCTTCATCTCTCTCCAAGGGAGACCCCTACTCCCTTGACTTTTCTCATATAATCAAAACATTGATAATACCTTTCTCCTTGGCCCTCTCTATTGTCTTCTTATTATTTGAACGTCTACCCCTAACACCTTTGGCTTTCCCTAATAAAATGTTAGCAAATTGGATAACACACCTAGGATCTATATTATCCAATTCATTAGCCAAAAGGAACTTATCATCCGAATCCTTGTCATATTCAATCTCTGCATCCGACCAAACTTGTTTATGAATAGGAGTCTCCACCAATGGAATTTCATCCCCTTTCACCTTACTCCAACATGAGCTTGAGAATTCACCTACACTCCTATCCCCACTCAAAATCCTCAGCGAAGCAAGCTTCTACATCTTCTCCACCTCTGAAGAAATGGTTAATGAAACCATTTTTTGAGTCCCTACCTTTTGAACCCATTTTTTGGCCGATTTGACAAAGATTGTGGAATCCTCTACACCATGATCTTTAAATCCACACCTCAAGCACCCATGAGAAGGTAGTTCAACTTCAACTTGTTGTTTCCAATAATTACCACCCGCCTTAAGGTTGATGAAGGAGGCAATTTTTTGCACTGCAATAATCTTGAGCTTGGCATATAAATAAGAATCATTCTCTGTGATTTCTTCATCCACTTCCATCAAAGTACCCAATGATCTACCAATGCATTCTAAACTTGCATCACCCCAATATTCTATTGGGAGATTGTATAATCGAATCCAAATCAATTCCTTGTATACTGCTGTATACACTTAGAAATGACTTGATAAATTAATTAAATATTTATTATTTAATTAATATTGACTTTGTAAATGGAAGCTTTGATCATGAAAAGTGTGAAATTGTGAAAAGTGCAAAGATACTTGGCCGAGTTAGGGTTTTCTCGATCACCGGTATGGTGGTTTCGGCAGGTAAGGAAGACTGGGAAGGTGAGTAGAAAGGTGGCCCAGGATTGGGAAACATTAGCTATGCCAAAAAACTTGATAATGAAGGTCAAATACCCAAACCCATTTTCTCTAGCTACTATTTTAATTATTATTTGTATGGGCATAAGGCAAAAGATTGTAAAAAACTAGACCTTAGGGTTGGAAGGCCCACATATGATCATCTAAAGGATTTTATCAGGAGACAAAAAGAAAAAAGCCTAAATGAAACTAATAAAGATAAGAACGTATCTGAGATCTTGGGCAGATTAGGTGAGAATGCTAGAGAGAAGGTCAGGGGTGCTATTTTAATTAATCAGGGCCACACGTTGATTAATCAATTTCCCAATCCTAAGTCGATGCCCTGCCATAGATCTAAAGAAAGTAGCACCAGATCGGCTCTACACATTTTTATTGTAGACTCTTTGGATCGACAAATAGATGTGTTTCCCAAAACCAGATATGTAATTAGGCAGAATTCTCTCCCTAGGATTGCCAGGGCTCCTCAATCCTGGTTAAATCTGGCTCCAAGCCCCTATGATCCCCATTCTGCATTGTGGGGAGGTGGATTGAAGGAAGGCCATATGTCCCTGGGGGTGTATGAGAAAATTCTGGCCAGATGGAAAATGGTCAAACAACAAAAGAATAATGTGAGGTCTTTCCCAGTAAAACACTATGAGAATAAGTTAGTTTTAAAAAATTCTTTTGAATCTTTGGGCAAACTTCAAAATAATTATAGCATCTACTCTCCCCCACATAAACATAATTTGGGTTTGAAGGAGAAAGTCAGCTTCAAGAAACCCTCACAGCCGGATGATGGTAGTAATCACCATTCTGATGCGAAAGGGTTTCCACCCTCCTCGGCCAAATTCCCAAGCTAAAATAAGGGGAAAGGTTTTTTTGCTAAGATTTCGGTCTCTTAGATCAATCATATTGGGCCAAAAAACTTGGGATATAGTCTTGATAAGGGTACCATATCAGCTCAGAATAATCCTATGGTGTATACTCCCCCCCATAGAAGAAGGAATGATAAAGCACAATCACACAGAGTGCATATACAGGAAGGTAAAACTAGTATTTATGGGATAGATTCACTTCATGGACAATTCAAGGAAGTATACATGCCTCCTCATAGGTAAAATAGCAATTTTAAGAGTGATTATTTTAAAATAAAAGGAAATATCTTTCAGAATCCTAATATGATTAGAATAGATCTAGATGAAAAATGTGTAGAACAAAACCAAATTTCTTATGCAGCTACAGGTCTAATTTGTCGATGGACTGGAGTAGGAACTTCAATCATAGATTTGGTAGCATGGTTGAAATCTCAGCTTCCTTATGAGGTAAGTATTTCAATCCTGATCGATAATTTTATTTTTATTGATTGTAAAAATGTAGATCTTAAAAGTAAGATTATGAATGAAGAATGCCCTAAGTTTAGAAATTCTAAGTTTTATATTTTTGACTGGGTTCCCCTGCTCAACCCAATAAATCTTAAGGATTTTCTAGTAGAAAAAGCTATCATTCTCAGAAATTTACCACTAGAATTGTCTAATTTAGAAACTATCAAGTTAATAGGAAATCAAATTGGTGATTTTATGAGAATAGTTGAGAATGATTACAATCAATTAGAAAAAACCATTATTGTTAAGATGAATTATCACCAAAAATATGTATCTCCCATTTGTTTATGTTTTAAATCTAACTCTATAATCATCAACCCCATTATTCTGGAAGATTTTCTAGTAAGTCAAAAGAATGCCCCAGCTCCCAAAAAACTAGAATACTCCGCTCCTCAAAATCAGAAGATTCTAGATTTGGAGGTGATCTTTAATAAAGACAAGGGAGGGTTTACTTTGACTAATCCCAGTGGAATAAGCCTAGTCAGGATATCCCCACCTCCTTCAGATGATAACCCAATGGTTCAGTCCCCTTCTGTACCAAATAGGAGTAGTTTTTTTAACTGTAAATAAGGTTTTTGAATCAGCAATAGCTGAAGCCAAGACACCCCATTCTATATCCCTAGCTCTACAGAACACTATTAGCAACCGGATTTTCAATCTCGAAGTCGGACCAAAACATATCAATAGCAGTCTGATTAGAGACAATAACATGCAAGAAAATCAAGAAAAGACCCATATATATGGAATTCAAAATGAAAAAATAGAGGAGGAAATAGATGAGATATTGGAATTCCATGGTAATAAGATCACCAATGAATTAATGGAAATTTTTTTAGATGAAATATTTGATAAGGAGGAGCTAAATCATCAAAAAATGTTGTTAATTAAAGGTATTAATAAGATTAAAGCAATAAATTATAATCAGATAAGTGAAGAAGAAGAAATTAAGAAAATAGCAAGCTTATCCCAGCTAGATAATATAGGAGATATGGAAACGAATCCTATCGATTTTGAAGATCCCTTGTATGTAAGGGAAGTAAATATGAATAATATTTTAACCCAGAATGATGAAGATATTAGAAATTGTCTAGAGGGAATCACCAATGATGATAGACAACTAGGTCTAGCAGCAAACATAGATGGACTTACATCTCCTGTTACCCTGAAAACTAAGAAAAAAAGAGGCAGGAAGTCTATTAGTGAATTAAGAAAAATGGATGGGCAAGCAGCAAATCAATTAAACCTTTTCGATATCCTTAATGCAGGGAAGGGGAAGTTCCTTCCCAAGGGCCAATGAAGATTACTACATGGAATGTTAGGGGCCTTAATGCCCCTAACAAACAAACTTTATTTAAAAGATATTTAAAATTATTTGAGTCTGATATAATATTAATACAAGAAACCAAACTAAATCAAGAGGAAAGTCTCAAGTTCAGTCGTAGAATAGGTATCTGGAAGGTAGAATTTTCATTTTCTGAAGGAGCCTCTGGTGGGATAGCAACACTTTGGGACCCTAGGAGAATTAGCTTAGAAAATATCAGTAAACACAATAACTAGATAGCAGTATCAGTAATCAGCCTTAGAACTAATTTAAAATTTAATCTCATCAATGTTTATGGTCCAATATCAAATTCAGATAAAAAGGCTCTATGGCAGGACCTCAAAACACATATCAACAACAATGACTCTAATATACACATAATAGGAGGAGACTTTAATGTGATTTTAGACATTAATGAAAAGGCTGGAGGGTCAAGATATGTATCACAATCCCAAAAGGACTTTAGCCTATGGGTGAATGAGAATAACCTAAAAGATATTCCTACAGATAATGGGAATTTTACTTGGAATAATCGTAGATCAGGGTTTAGTCATATTTCAGAAAGGTTAGATAGATTCCTAATTAGAGGAGACTTGGGTAATTTTAATTTCAATATTAATACAGAGATTCTCACCACCTCAGGATCTGACCATTTCCTAGTAAGGTTAAATATCTCTGAAAACTTTAAACCACTCAAAAATCCATTCAAATTTGAGTTCATGTGGTTCCAGGACAAGGATTTCATGCAATATCTGGAAAATTGGTGGAATCAGATTAAGGTAGATGGCTCTAAATTGTATTTTTTTGTAACCAAACTAAAAATTCTAAAACATAAGATCCTGGACTGGAATAAAGAAAAATTTACTAACATATTTGAAGAAAAAATTAAGGTTGAGTCGAAAATTGGTGAATTAAATGAGATAGTCCTACAACAAGGTATGAATGAAGCATCATATAATAAAGAAAAAGATTTAATGGTAAAGTATGCAAAAATTATACACAAGGAAGAAATCTTTTGGAAACAAAAATCCAGAGAAATATGGCTCAAAGAAGGTGATAATAATACAAAATTTTTTCATAATTGTACTAACAATAACAGAAATATTAATAGAATCTCAAAACTCAAAAACACAAGTGGGGAATTATTGGAGGATCCGAGACAAATAGCAGATCACTTAGTCAAGTATTTTAAAACACTCCTGAATAACTATGACTATTATGATTCAAAAGCGCAGGATCAAATTTTACCTTCAATCCCTAAACTTATATTGGAAGATAATAATAAATGGCTAAATAGAAAATTTTCCTTAGAAGAAGTTAAATCAACATTATTCCAATTACACCCGGATAAAGCTCCTAGACCAGATGGTTTTCAAGCTAGTTTTTTCCAAAGATGTTGGCATTTTTTGGGCGAGGAGATATGGAATGCTGTAGAAGAAACTAGAAATTTAGGGTCTCTATTAATAGAAATTAATAACACCTTTTTCTCCCTGATCCCTAAGAAACATGACAGTCTAGAACCAGGATATTTTCGACCAATATCTCTTTGTAATACAATCTATAAAATCTTATCCAAATGCCTAGCCAACAAACTTAAAATTTTTCTTCCTACAATTATCTCGGATGAACAAAGAGGGTTTGTTCCTAACCGCTCTATCCTTGATGGTATCATTATACTCAAGAAATTATTCATACAGCGCAATATAATAAAGAATCATGTATGCTCATCAAAATTGACATCCAGAAAGCATATGACCAAGTGGATTGGAGGTTCCTATGTAAATGCCTAGAAGCCTTTGGCTTCTCTAAGCAATGGACAAATCTAATTTTCAGTTGCATTTCTACCCCTAAGATCTCTCTTCTAATTAATGGATCCCCTAAAAGTTTTTTTGAAATTTCTAGGGGTATTAGGCAAGGTGATCCTTTATCCCCCTTCCTGTATGTAATTATGGCCAAAGCCCTAGGTAGATCTATTTCTCAGGCTAGAATAGAAGGGAAAATATCAGGAGTTAGAATTACTAAGAATATTCCCAATATCACTCATCAACAATTTGCTGATGACACAATTCTTCCAGGAGCTAGTAATATAAGAGAAGCCAATGCCTTTAAGGATGCTCTAGAGGTATACTCAAAGGCATCAGGTCAAAAGTTCAATCCAAGTAAATTTGAGGTTTTTTTCATCAATACATCAGACTCTATGTCCAAGAAAATTTGTGACTCTTTAGGATATAAAATAGGGAGGTTTCCCTATAAATATTTAGGGATTCCCCTGGATATGGGAATGCGTAGTTCAAGGCTTTGGGATGCAGTGATTTCTAAAATCCAAAATAAAAAGGGTAGCTGGAAAGGGAAATGGCTTACCAAAGTAGGATGTGCAACCATGATAGAGTCAGTCCTTTCAGCCATTCCTACCTATCAAATGTCCCTTGTCCCTCTACCTATCAATGTCAAGACAAAATTAGATAAGTTTCTTTGAGATTTTTATTGGCAAGGAACCTCTGAAGATAAGAAAACAACCTTAATCAAATGGGACAAACTATGTAAACCCATTTCCCAAGGTGGTCTAGGCATCAAAAATCTTCTTTGGTAGAACTCGACATTAGGTTCCAAACTAGTATGGAATATGTATAATGACCCCGATAGCAAATGGGCTAAGGTTCTTCTCAATAAATATATTCCTAACGCAGATCCTATTAATATCTTTAGAGCGAGATCACATACGAAAGGATCACGCATATGGAATTTTATTAATAATTCAAGGAACATTATTAATAACCTTCTTACGTGGGATGTGGGGTCAGGCAATAAGGTTTTATTTTGGGAAGACTCTTGGGGAGGATTCCCTCCTTTAATTAAGGAGGGTTTTTCACAAGAATTTTTTGCATCATGTAAATCTAGCATAGGTAGCCTCATTAAGGACTATGCTTAATCAAGAATGAACTCATGCTGGAAATTTCCTAGCACCTCATTAGTAGACCCAGAGGAACTTAAAAAATTTCGTGAAATCCTTAATCTTAGAGTAATAACTATTAAAAGAAGAGCGGACTGCCTTATATGGGTAGGATCAAATGATGGCAGTTACAAAGTTAAAGATGGATACAAAACTATCTTGGAAAAGCAGAAAATGGACTCGTTAGATATTCCCTTAAACCTTTGCTAGAATAAGGTCTATCTCCCTAAAGCAGGGCACTTTCTCTGGGCAGCTCTCCAAAATAGAATCCTCACCTGTGACAGAATTAAAAAATTGGGTTTTGAAGGACTGTCAAGATGCCCCTTGTGTGAATGCTAGGAGGAAAATGTTAATCATTTATTTCTTAAATGTGCTTTGGTCCAAGAATGTTGGAACTGGTTAAGCAGGTGCCTGAACTGGTCCTCGGCTAAACCAAATGATCTTTTGGAATTTCTCAAGGCATGGCCTTCCCCTAACAAGGGTAGTCTGTTCAAGGATATATGGACCATAGCACCATCTATAGTGGTTTGGGAAATTTGGAAAGAGCGCAATAGTAGGATCTTCAATAATAAAAAATCTGACATAAGAACTATTATCAACAAAATAGAAACTTTGATTATTGAGATTATTAACAATAGACTAAGGAGTATGCATAGCTTTGAAAATTCTTTTAAATAATGGGATAATAACCTAAGAAGGTTGTGGCCTAATTTAGATATACCTCCACTATACGGTAGAGGGGGGAAGAAAACTAAAGAAGAAAGAAACTCTTGCAAATGGAATCCCCCCAAAGTAGGCTGGGTCAAGCTAAACTTTGATGGGGCTTCCAGAGGCAATCCTGGTATAGCAGGCATGGGCGAAATTGTCCATGATGACAAGGGTTCGGTCAAAGAAAAATTTTCTATGGCCATCCCTCCTACAACCAATAACCTTGCTGAATGTGAGGTAGTCTTAGTAGGTCTTAAATTATGCAAACAACTTAAATTCTTACATTTGGAAATAGAAGGTGATTCCCAAATAATTATAAATGCCATCAGGACAAGGAGAACTCCAAATTGGAAACTCTCTTCTAAATTGGAAGAGATTTTAGAGCTGTTAGATAGCTTTACATCTTTAGAGGTTAAACATATATACAGGGAAGGGAATAAAGAGGCTGACCTCCTTGCAAATAAAGGCATAGATGGGGCAACCTTTTATTGCCATCCTCAATAAAGGCTGAAATCTCATCCTTATAGTACCCTTTTAAGTAAGTAACTGACTTTTCCATATTAGCCTTAATCGAGCTTACTATTTCTCCTATTTCTGGTTTGAAAATCTTAGATATATATCTAGATATATGTAGATTTTAGAAAGTGAGCATGAAGTTATGATTATATGAATAAATTCTAAGTATTAGGATTATGGCTAGTTCTAATCAATAAATAAGATGTCGTATGTTTAATTTAGTCTTGTCCTTTAGACAAATTTTGGGAGCTTATAGATGTCCCACCAATCTAGTAAGGAGGTTTTAGTTTAGTATAGGGGTATTGAGAGGAGGCCAGGAAAGATGTGTAGATGACTTCAGCCAGGAGTAATCCTATTAACAAGAATGCATGTCTCTTAATGATAGCCTCCCTCCCATTTATCTTCTATTGTTTGCTGGCCTCGCTCCTCAATCTTTGTCATTGCTCCTCCTGCTTGTTAGTAGTTGGCTTGGGTGCCATGGAATCGTGCATTTCCACCTTTCATACCAAGGAAAATAGGCAAATGGTCTTCCGGGGGAGGGTTCCTCTAGAGCGATTGAATATCATCATGAAACCTTCTTCTAACATAGTAAGAAGAGCCCTCATCAAAGCTTAGGTGAGGAGCATTTTGATTATGATTTCATAATAAGGATGAATGGGCAAGTTATTATTTTATTCATAGCTTTGTCTATCTATAATGGGGTGGAAAAAGATAGGGTGATCAAGGCTGCTAAAGAAATTTTTCAAGGGGAACTTATGTTGGGCCTTGAAAGAGCAGTCCATGCAATAGATAATCTTATATCCATTCCCTTTCCTGAACTTTACATGAAATTAGATGAGGAAGAGGTTAAGAAAATCCCTATCTCTTAAGGGCTTCCCATCATTTTCATCAAAGAAGAAGAGAAGTTCTATGAAGCATGGCCCTCGATGAGGAAAAATCTAGATTTTCTCATTGCAACTGTTCTCAAAGAGGAGGTCGACTTGGATGAAGTCTTAGACTATTGGAGAGCTGAGGGATTTGATGTACCCTTAGAGATGGACAGGGCCTCCCCAAGTGACATCTGGGTCATGACTCCCCCTGTGAAAAGGTCATCCAGAGAATACAAGGCCAAGTAAGAAGAAATGGTCATAGTGCATAAAGAAGGACAGGATTGGTCATGCAGTATTATTAGGAAAAATTAGATAACGGTATAGCAGTTTAATTTTGTGTCTTGTAAATAGCTAGCTCCTAGCTAGAAGTCACGTATTAAGACTACAATATGGATGGTAACTATGTTAATAGTACTAGTATGAATGCTTAATGGATCTTACTTTTAAATATTATCTGCTTTCCTTTAGGTTTTGAGCTGCTCGTCATTAAAATGCTATCTTCATTTTAATAACAGATTTATGAATATCTATGTGTTAACTATTAATATCATATAGATAGCAATATGGATATTTAAAGGAAATAGGCATTTTTGTCACAGTACTGGTGAATATTTCAATCTTTGCTCAATAAGGAATCTTATACCATAAATTTACAACATTACTCCCTTTATTATAGGATCATAATAGATGGGTACTGTCTCTTTGGAATTTTTTAAATAGTAGGGCTTTGTTTAATATGACATTAGAAAAGTGTAATTAAATCATGGTAAGAGTATGATGGATGGAAATTTCTTTGCTAGCTCTTGAATAGTATTCTAATAAAGGTGGATATTGGGATTTCAAGGTAAATGGTGCTTTTGAACGTTATTATTGGTTTGGTGGAACTTAGAGCTTTCAATTAGATCCTTCTGAGGTTATTTACACCTCTATTAAATTTAGTATTCTGAACAATGATGAATATTTGTTTTAGAAATATGGTTAAAGCAAGGCTAGATGTAATAGCCATTGTAGAATGGACTGGTTTAAGTATGAAGGCTATCATATGTTAGCAAGATGTTAACATTGCTTGACAAAAATTGGAATGTTAATTACTGAATAAATCTATGTCTAATTTCCTCATGGATTCAGTCTTTTAGAAGATCGACGGCCCCCAGTGCTTCCTTGTCTTGCGATTTAGCTTCATATACCTTTCTATAGTATTTTTCATCCTGGTTGGTGAATTTTTTATATAAAGTAGATGATCTAACCTTGATAATTTTAATTTTTGTATTTTATGGCTTGATATAAGACAAAAAGGATATGTTCAGATCTCATTTTCTACATCTAGGCAAGTATAGGAAACTTTCCCTTTTTTCTCGGATACATGAACTTTTGTTGAGATATACTCTAGACTTGAATTATCCCTACATTGTGATGAAGAATTATAATGTAGCTCTAATTTGGTTGAATAATTCTCTTCTCCTTTAAGCTATATTTATAGTAAAAGCCTTGAGTGAGATAAGGGTATTAAAATTTATTCTGGTTTTCAAAGCAAACTATCTGATGGTTCAATTCATATAAGTAGCGGTAATATTTATTTTTGGAAGAGTAAGGAAATAGGCTTCAAGATTTCTTTGTAAATGTAATATAAGAGTATCAATAATTAATGGTGTTAGTCCTTGGTGAATAGTTCTTCTTTGGATAAATATTATAAATTAGTCTTATGATGACTTAATACAGTCATAACCCACTTATACTAAAAAGCATAGTTCACTTTGAAAAGGCACAACAAATAAGTATTGGCAGAATGATATAAGTTTAGTTAGCTTTTAGATATATGGTAAGAAGGATTTCCAATGACCCTTCTTACTATATCTAAAATTGTATATGATCACTATCCCTTTTCACTTTGATATGCAATTAGAAATCAAAGCGAAAAGGGGTAGTACTTATATAAGATATGACCCTTACTATGCATGCTGATGAAGGTCAATGATACTGGCTCTGGCTAGAAAATTTCAAGTCACTAATAAGGTATCATAAATATCCAACAATTGAGGAAAGGTGTAGGAATATGGAAAGGATCTTGACATCGGCTGGCATACTTCAACTTCATTATGAAGGTCCTTATAGGATTAGGATTAATGGGAACTGGAATCAAGTTGTATCTACAAATTCATAATTGATATCTTTGTATTTGTAAATTCTCATCGATACAAAATTTTGATAAAATCTCGATGATAATCAAGTTGGGGGTATGCCCACAGAAGTTATGTATTAGTATCCAGACTTATAGTCCCAGGCACGGCTGGAGGTTTTCTCGACCCCGCTCTTTCCTACCAGCACCTGCACTGAGCGGGATTCTGTATGTAAAAATTTACTTTAAATATTAATAAATTCATGGGCCTCAGCCTTTTACCGATCAAAAAATAAAAAATAAAAAATAAAAAATATTGACTTGATAAATTAATTAAATATTTATTATTTAATTAATATTTATTAAATAAATTAATCAATTTATTTAATATATTCACATATCTTATTTTTCTTATCCTAAGTCCTCTAAATTAGTCTTATTAAAGTGATTTAATTAATTAATTAATTATACAATCACTAATATGGCTAAGTCTTCTAGTCCACCTCATAAGACCTAGTCACCTGACACATCACCTTGGCTAAAATAATTAATTTTTATTAATTGTTAATAACTCATTATCCTCACACACACATGTCCTATTTTTAAGGGCTATGTGGCCTCATAAGACTTGGTCTCATGACCACATGTCTTCCCCTACACTAACTCAAGAACAATCCATATTCCTAAGGATCTTCTCAAAGCCACCTCAAGGAGTCAAAGGTGACTCATGGGACACTTGTACCAAGAGTCGTCATGAGGAAAAGGTCTTTCCCCCTTCTTCTTAATAGTCTTTGTGAGACACTTGACATGTGTCTTTCCCTTCCACCTTCTTCTCTTCCTTGTCAATGTAGGAGGAACATCCTCCCTATTATTCCTCTCACATTCCAACTACATCCCCTTTTCTCTCAACCCCTTCAACCAAGTTAATTGAAGCCCTAGGATCCTCCATCTTTCAATCTCCACCCTAGGATTGTGCCACCTAGGCTTGAGTCCTCCAAAAACCTATAAAAGGAGCCTTATTAGTCCTTTGAGAGCCTAATAGTATTAGTAATATTTAAACATTCAAGAATTCAAGCATCCAAGCAATCAAGCATATTTGTGAGCAATTTACATAAGCATTTCATTCCATCATTTGCATAATTAAGGTTTTAGGCCATTTTGGATACAAATCATTAAATCTCCACACTTTGAGAGCATCTTGGGCAAATAAGCTTCATTCGGAAATCTGAGAGCTCAACACATCTAAGAAATCAAGGCTAGGAGGATAATGGAGACAAGCTACATGGGTAAGTGAAGATAAAAGCACTTGTTTTTTATTTCAATTAATCTTTGTAATCTTCATTGTGTTTGCATTAGATTGATTTAGTATCTTAGAATAGTTAATATTTCATTTCTAGTAGTTAGATATCTAAATTGCATATATTTTTGGCACCCATCGTGGGGCATCCCCACAAATTTTAACATTCTATTTTTGGGTTTTCTGTGTGTAGCATCTATAGATTCTTCCCACGCATTTGTCCATGATTTCTATGCATACATCCATTCTACATGCGCATCCATCTTCACTCTATCAGTCTGTTTCTTTTTGTTTCTATTCTGTTCAATTCTGTGCATATGTCATCATTTCCTATGCTTTCATATTTTCCTGTTGCACTTTTATTACTTCTGCACATTCATTCCATCTCACTATGCATCCATTAAATGTTTCATCGCATTCATTATTTTGGTGCATTTACTTTATGTTCTTGTGCATTCATACTCTGTTTCTGCGCATCTGTTATTTTAGTTGCCAGATTTCATTTTCTGATCATTTTTGTATTTAGCTAACCATTTTAACAAGTTTCTGTTCGTTATTGTAGACTCTTAGGCTGTTTTGCAAGTTGATTTTGAAGACCCCTTCAAAATTACTAATCCGTTTGTTTGTAGGTTCCTTAGAAGACCAAAAAGGGGATTTGTAAAAGAGACCATAATCTTTGTTTGGGCTTTAAAATAAGACATTCTTTTTAGTTTCATGTATTTTCTTTAGTTTAGCAATCTGTTTTATGTGTTTTTCTTTCATAGCACTTTTTGTAATCCCAAAATTATAACAATTTATCCTCTCCCCTCGCTATTCATGGATCTTGGGTGTAAGAAAAACTATTATAATTTTTAGAGGGCTGTCTTTGGTGGAAAAAGAGGTACTCACCCCAAGGAACAACCCAATTGGTAACAGGCTAAAGCCAAGCTCTTCCAAACCGGTATATAAAAAATGCCATTGTGATTAGTCTCACAGTGGACAGGTGTGAATTCATTGTGGCAACCAAAATCTCCTCTAGTACCTGCATGGTGCGCTAAATTCCCTACACAGCTAAGGTGAAAATCTTGCTTTGGAAGGATTGGGAGAGCCCCCTTAATTGGGAATATGGTTTGATCACAACCACCTGAATGGATGACCTTACTAAATTTTTTTGTGTAGTTTGCCAAAAACCTTCTATTTTCTAGCTCAAGGGGTCACCCAAGCTCGTGAAGACACCCCACATTTCTCACGGTCCATAGTAGAAATAACAATTCTTTGGGAAGTAATGATCCATTGAATTCAAAACTTGGTGTGCCAGAGAAGTGAGTGCACTGCAAGGAGGAGCCTGGGCCTCAAAGTTCCTAGGCTGTCCACTTTGGATATGTGTGGATGGATTTTATCCAAGTGGGATTTAGAGAATATTGTCCTTTCCAACCTTAGGAATTGTAAGAGTGTTTGTGCATTCATACTAGATTAAATTAGTAATTATATCATCTCTATTTTGCGTGTATGTGTATATGCATTTTTACTTTGCCAAAAATCATCTGAAAACTAAAATATTTCCAAAAATTTCAAGTGAAACTATCAGAAACCTATAGCTGTGCATCCATCAGTTTTTGTTGCATATTTATTCAACTTTACTGTTCATTTGTCATTGTCAGTATGCATCAATTACATTCTGCTGCACATTTATCCACATCTGCTATGCATACACAAGACTGTCCTGCGCATTTGTTTTTGCACATCCATCATAGAGAGCCTTTGTATAGAATTTAGGATTTTCATACTTTCTTTTTCAGAAACCTATTTTTGTCTTATTCACAATTCTAGAAATACATTCGATCCACACAACATTCTGATATCTTATTTCACCATTTTTCCTCAAATTTCACCATCCTTTCATTCATCCCAAATCCTCAAAATCATCCCAAATCCTCAAAATAACCAGTTAGTGTTGAAATACTACCTTGGATATCATATTTGATATTTGTGAGTTGTCATATCAGGATTTATCATCCTTAACCAAGAACTTACCTAGATTATTATCTCTTGATTTTTCTTTGTCACATCATAGTGAGATCCATACCTCCTATAGACATAGATTATCAAATTTTATACTTATCTCAACACTTTTATATTCCTTTATACATCTATCTTATCAACACATATCCATTTGATTCATCAAAACCTTCATCCCATTATCATCTTTCACCTTTTTATGGTTCAAACTCGATCTCAAAAATTCAAACAACTAGTAAATCTAGAATTTGTAGACAAAATGGAAGGAGGTAGTAGTGATGAGAACCCTTTGTCCAAATTTTTTGCTAAGAACACACTTGATGAAGAACCAAAAAATGAGTAATTGAGAGAGTCCATGTAAGACCCTAGATTCCTCAAGGTCATGGAAAGAATCTTAGACTTAGACAAAGAAAGATACTTCCTCATGCTTGCTCAACAAGGAGCCAAATTACCAACTAATTTTGATGTCTCTAATATTAAAGAACCATTTATGACCAATAATCAAGAAATCTCTAGTGGTTCTCAAGAGACACATGCTCATCGAACTATGGAAGACAAACAACATAGTGCTTCCCATAACACTCAAGGATTTATGTTATCTTTGGACCCTGTTTTACAACAAATCCAGATGCTTCAACAACAAATCTATGACATTCAAATTGGATCATCCACCAAGAAATATTCCTTAGATGATATATGTCCTTATTCTTTTGATAAACATTTGGCAATGATTCCATTCCCTCCTCATTTTGAGGTACCTAAATTTGACAAATACAAAGGGAATTCAGATTTTCAAGACCACATTCACAAGTTTTGTGATACTTGTATTGAATTCGCTCATAATGACACTTATCTTATGTGATTATTTCCACATAGTTTAGGAGGACAAGCCATGGAATGGTTCGCCAAACTACCTCTAGTCATCAAATCTTTAAATGAACTTATTGACAAATTTGTGACTCATTACTCATATAACATCAAACATGAAGTCACTAAGCTTGATCTTTGCAATGCACAGCAAAAGAATGGAGAACCTTTCCTTACTTTGTTGCAAAGATGGTGTCAATTATTTTCCAAGTATCCATGAACAATTATTGAAAAAGAAAAGATGTATATCTTTGTGCATAACCTTACACAAGAAATAAGTTATAGGTTGCAACTGTAATGTCCTCCTAATTTTAACAAACTCATTGAGAATGGAGTCCAAATTGAGGAAGCTATGGTTAGAAAATGTGAGATTAAGCTTTATTCCAAGGACAATGTTGGATCTTCAAATTCAAATCCCAACAACAACAACAATGACAAGTCCAAATTTTAGAATAAAAACAAAAACATTGTCAATGATGGGATTGTTGATAACTGACATGTTAAACCAACACAATCTCTTCTAAATCTCACAAGCAAAGCCAATGCTACTCAACCTACTCAAAGAAATCAAACTACAACTTACAATACCAACAATAGCTCATCCAACTCAAGATTTCCTTTTATGCCATGCAAAAGAACTTTTACCCCTTTAGGTGAATCTCTTGAATCTTCATTAAGGAAGTTGATCACAAAGAAACTCATTGTACTTCCTAAAATTAGAGATTTTGAACCTAGGGTGAAACCTTCTTGGTGGAATGATAATGATTATTGTGAATTACATAGAGAGAAATGTCACAAAACCAATGATTTTCAAAGACTTAAACATGTGATACAAGACTTGATAGAAAGTGGTGAAATAAGTGTTGATGGACATACCTCAAATGAGTCACATACGGATTTTAAAGATCCACTTCCTGAACATGAGAAAGGAAATTCTTCTAATACTAAGGGTGATAATCAAGACAATTACAATACCATATCATATAAGTATCTTAACCACATTTCTGAATGTCATCCTTCTCAGTATTATGCCAATGTGATTACTATCAAAGAAAAGTCTAAGAGTCAACGAGTTAATGTCACTACTCGAGCCCAATCCAAGGTTACTCTCCAAGGTGTCTCATCCAAAAATACCACCTTGTAAAACAAGTCTATTTATGTTCTAAAGTCTACACCAAATATTTCCAATCAATACAATCTTTTGGACCAATAGAAGAAAACACCAGCCCAAATATCTATACTAGAGCTTTTGCATATGTCACTATCTCATAAGGGTATTCTTGAGAAAGCTCTCCTAGAAACTCATGTCCCTACAAATCTAGATCAAGCCCAATTCCAAGCTATGGTGGGACATTTGAAAACTCCACATTACCTATCTTTTACTGAACATGATGATATAGCCATTAATCAACCACATAATGGTCCACTCCAATTAGAAGTCCTTGTACACAATTGTAAAATCAAAAGATTACTAATAGATGGAGGAGCTGGCTTGAATATATGTACTTTGAAACTAGTCCTTGCATTGGGATTTTCTGAAAATGATGTAGATCCAAAGAATAAAATCACAATTAAAGCTTATGATGAAGAAGAGAGGTCATCTAAGGGAGCTATGGTTCTTCCTATTAGAGTAGGTCCTATAGTCAAAGATGTTCTTTGTCAAGTTCTTGATATGAATCTCACATATAATATTCTTTTGGGGAGACCTTGGATTCATTCTATGCAAGATGTGCCCTTGACTTATCATCAGTATTTGAAATCTCCCCACAATTGTCAAGAAATAACTATCAAGGGAGATCCAAATCCTTTTTAGTATTGTAACACTGTAAAGACAACACCTGAATCTTTGGTACCTTATAATCGTACTATATCTTCTATGAATATACCCATTGATATAAGTAATATAGCATCAACATCTAAATCCAATGGGATCAAAATTGACATAAAAGAAAAAATATGGGAGAATACACTTTGGGTCAAACCTTTTGTATCATAGAGTTACCCTTATCTCCTAAATCATATGGAAAATCCTTGATTATCAAACAACAATCAGAAGCTCCTTCCACACCTGTTTATGGCACATTTATAAGTGGGGGCACTATATCAAAAGAAGTAGCTGAGTGTAATGATAATCATTTTCTTAAACAACATAATGATGAATAAGATGTAAAATATGAATATATATCACCTGATGTATATGGTAAGGGGTATACTTTATTACAAAAGATGGGATATCAAGGCAATGGACCTATAGGGTTGCAAAGATATGGTGTTATAAGACCAATTCTGAAAAATCCAAATTATCAAAGAGATACAATGGGGTTAGGATATTAAGGAGAAGGACCAAAAGAACCTAAAGGAAAAGAAAAGATCACATCTTTCAATAAGATATCTAAGGCTCCTGAACTAGAGTTCCAAAAAGACATCAAATATGTAGAGAAAGAAAAGCAGATGATAGCAACATAATTCATTAATAGACTTAGGGATAATCAAGGACAAGATGATGATTTTGACTCTAATGATTATGAATGGGATTCATTATCTAACAATACTAAAGAAATATGAGTTGATGTTGTTCATACCTATAGTGACAATTACCATGAGGGGGAGAGTTCAAGGACCATACCACTAGGATTAGACCCACGTAATACTACTCTTGATGATTGTGAGGAAAGTGAGGATTATCTTGTGATAGACAACTTAGATGAGAGTATGGAAATAGACCTTTCCAATACAATCATAAACCTTGACAAATTATCTATAAATACCCTTAAAACCTTTTAAATCTACCCAAATGATCTGATACCCCTTGTTCATCTTGAGCTTATAGATTGGGATTCTCCCAATAATCCATAACTTGATGTTTTCCATAATGATGATGCAATTATCGACTATCTTGGAATCAAATATCATCTACCACTAGGGGATCATAAGTTAGGATTTTTGATAGAACTCAATGACATGGCTTATTTTGGAGAGGGTGCCAATCCTTTCAGTCATAAAAATGTATAAATAATAAATAGATTTAATGGTGAAAACCACTCAGTGGTAGTGTTAGATCTGAAAAAAGTAAAAAGAAAAGATGTATCTGAGGGTGAAAACCTCTTTGAGGCACCTGAAGATGGAAGGATTGACACTCTCCCCAATTATATGTATCGAGAGAAATCTATAATACTTATTGAACCAACATTGCCTCTCAACATTGGAACAGAGGAGTCCCAATGTATTCTTTGAGTAAAAACATCCTTAACAAAGTTAGAAAGGGAAGCTTTTTAACAATTCTTCAAAGAGAGACAAGTCAACTTTGCCTGGTCTTACGCTGATATGCCAAGACTAGATCCTAATCTCATTATGCATCACTTGTCTATTTCACTAGGAATTAAACCAGTTAAGAAGAAACTCAGAAAGATGCATCCTCATATTGCACTTATGGTAAAAGAAGAATTGAAGAAGCTCCTAGATGTTGGATTCATTCGAGCCATTGATTATGCTAAGTGGATTTCCAATATTGTACAAGTATCAAAGCTAGACAAGTCTATCAGGATTTGTATAGATTTTCGAGATCTAAATAAGGCTTGTCCTAAAGATGACTTCCCATTGCCTAACATTGATATCATAGTTTTTGATAGCTGGTCATGAGATGTTATCCTTAATGGATGGTTTTTCAGGCTATAACCAAATCAAGATTGTGGCAAAAGACCAAGAGAAGACTGCTTTTACATGTCCTTGGGGCACATATTGTTGGAATGTAATGCCTTTTGGGCTCAAGAATGCTGGTGCAACTTATCAAAGGGCCATGACCATAATATTTCATGACATGATGCTAACTATAATGGAAGATTATGTTGATGATATCCTAGAAAAATCTGAAAGAAAAAAGGGTCATTTAAGAGTGCTAGATAGGATATTCACCTGGATGGAAAAGTATCAGATTAGGCTCAATCCAAAGAAGTGTGCATTCGGGGTTACATCAGGAAAACTGCTAGGGTATATTGTCTCATCTAAAGGTATAGAAGTTGATCCAGAAAAAGTTAAGGTAATCATGGAAATGTCTTCTCCTACAAACATCAGTTAGTTACAATCTTTACAAGGATGCCTCCAATCAATCAGAAGATTTGTTTCTCAACTAGTGGACATAAGTCATCCTTTCTAGTAGCTATTACATAAAGACATCTCATTCAAGTGGGATGATAAGTGTGAAGAAGCCTTCAATAAGATCAAGAAATATTTGGAAAATCCTCCTACTCTTATGTCACCAATTCTAGGCAAGTAACTCTTGCTCTATATTTCAGCTACATAAGTCTCACTAGGTGCTCTTTTGGCCCAACAAGATCAAGAAGGAAAAGAAAAGGCTATATATTACATCAGTCACACCCTTGTGGAATATGAGCTTAATTATTCTCCAATTGAATGAGAATGTCTAGCAGTAGTCTTTTCTTCATAGAAATAGAAAAATTATATGTTGTCTCATTCCATCAAGCTTATTGCAAAGATTGATCCTTTAAAATATCTTTTGAGCAAGACTACATTAACAGGAAGATTGGCTAAGTGGGTTATGTTGCTTAGAAAATTTGATATTGAGTACGTGGATAGGAAGGCCATTAAAGGACAAGTAACTATGGATCAATTAGTTGAGGCACCACTAACTAATGATCATCCTATACATACAAAATTTCTAGATGCACATATTTTGACATTATCTACACATACATGGAAATTATATTTTGATGGATCATATACTCAGCATGGTTTAGGAGCCGGAGTGCTATTTGTTACACCACAAGGATATACAATACCCAAGTCTTACAAATTGATCTTTCCTTATAAAAATAATGTCACTGAGTAGGAAGCTTTGATGATTGGGTTGAAGATGGCTCTACAATGGAAGGTTACTGAATTGAATATCTATGGAGACTCTCAATTGATTATCAATCAAGTAAATGATGAATACTAGACCAAAGATGACAAGTTGTTGCCATATAAACGTATGGTGGATGAATTTAAGCAATATTTTTCAATAATCACCTTTGAGAAATTTCCAAGGCATGAAAACAAGGCTATAGACACTATGGCTACAATTGCATCTCTATTTGATGTGGAAGATACAAAAGCCTGTTTTGAGTTCTTAGTGGAATCTTTGACTTATCCCACGTATGATGATCCTGATACAAGTATCATATGTCAGATTATCAGACAAGAATCCCCAACTTATGGAAAAATATATGCCTATCTTAAAGACAATATCATTCCACCTGAAGTATCTAGAAACCAAAAATGAACCTTGTTACACCAAGCCTTCACTATATCTTAATATCTGACACCTTGTATCAGTGAGGTCTTGATGGTACTCTCTTATGATGTATTGAACATGATGAAGCTCAAACTGCCTTACAAGATTTTCATAAGGGTATTTGTGGGACACATTCAAGTGGTCCTTCCTTGGCTAAGAAGCTCATGCATATGGGTTACCACTAGCCTACTATGGAGATAGATTCCTTTCACTTTGCTAGGAAATGTAACAAATGTCAGAGACATGGGAATCTTATTCATGCACCAGCACAGGAGCTCCATCCTCTTACAACTACATTTCCATTCAGTCAGTGGGGATTCGACCTTGTGGGCACAATTCGCCCTCCATCTTCCAATGGCCATAAGTTTATAATCACTATAACTAAGTATTTTAGCAAATGGATTGAAGACATTCCATTGATCATTGCCACTGGCAAACAAATATCCATGTTTATCCTTTATTATATCATTTGCAGATATGGTATCCTGATGCATCTTATTACCTATCATGGGAAGCAATTCCAAAATAAGGACATGGATGAACTATGTGAGAAATTCCACATCACACATCATTATTCCACCATTTATTACCCCCAAGGAAATGGCCAAGCTAAGGTGTCTAATGAAACCATTGTCAAGATCCTTCAAAATACTATCAATGACATTGGCCATGACTGGCATATCCAACTGAATCCCGTCTTATGGGCTTATCGCACTTCCATCTGAACTCCCACTAGAGCCACAATGTATTCCCTTGTCTATGGTTCTAAAGCTATTTAACCCATCACGATTGAGTTACCTTCTCTTCATGTATCCCTAAAAGACATAATTCCAGATGAAGAGTATAGAGTTGCATGGCTAACTGAATTGGAATTACTGGATGAACACCACAAATGAGCTTTTGATCATTTAAAGGTCTATCAGGAGAGGATGTCTCATCAATATAATACTAAAGTGAAGCCCAGAGACTTTCAAGTGGGTGATCTAGTCCTTTGTGAGAATCCCAAAAATCAGTAGCATCATGAGAAGAAGGGAAAGTTTGGACCCAATTGGTTGGATCCTTTTGTAATTACAACAGTCTATGGCTCAGGGGCTTATAAGTTATCTATGTCTAAAGGTGATCTCTTCGATGAGCCTCTTAATAGTATGCACCTCAAGAATTTCTATGCTTAAAATTCCAATGCAAGGGGTATGTATATAAAAAAAACAAAAAGACAAAAAAATCAAAAATAAAAAATCAAAAGAAAATTGCAATAAAAACATGTGGTGAAAACCTGGAAACAAGCGCCATTTGTGACAAGGTAGCTCTTATCTCTATTAGGATTCTTCTAGCATGTCATCCAATGTATATACCCATAATAAAATGGCTATTCAGTCACCATTCACTCCATGTATATATTCATAATAAAATGGCCACTCCATAACATCCTATCCAATGTATAAATCCATAATAAAAACTCCATCATAGCTTGGTCTGTTTTCTTAGTCTTCATCCTAGTATTGTGTTTTTTTCTCCACCCACAATAAGTCAGTCCATCACCTAGCTGGGGGCATGTCCTCGACCTAGTTTGGGAAGTGGATCTATGATAGTCACGATTCCTAGAGGACAAAATGGAGTACTTTCACCAGGCAAGAAAACACAATCAGACGTTCTTACCCAATGACATCCTCATCATAAATCATAATATGTGATCTATCTTTCAAAATGTGACCACTTATCTATACATTTGAAATGACTACACATCAACCAAATTGATCAATAAACTTAATCATATATTTTGGAAAAGAAATGTATATTCATGGCAGGTATGTTAGAATGATTGTTATAGATTATGCATTCAGATTTGGGTTTCATTTTTATCCTTGACATGAGTTTAAAACTCCCATATGTCATTGATTAGAATAGCCAGGATGGGGCATGATATTTTTCTTTGATTTCTATTTGTGGGGTATTTTCTGATGAAGTTGAAGGAAGAAGTAATTGGGGTGTCTGTGCATAAGTGCCTTCATCAGTTTAATAAGAATTGGAACATACAATTCATGTTGTTATGTGAATGCTATTAATGATGTGTAGGCTACGGTTTTGAATCTGTTACCTATCTTGAAAGGATTAAACACTCAAACATTAGATTAAAACATGTATATTAGTTCAAAGCATAGACATAAATAAAACCAAGGCACCTCAAGATTGTTGCCAAAATAGATGCTATAAAGCATTGTTTGATTTGCTTCAATGAGAGGGATGTGGGTGTGATCTCTAAGCACATGGAGCATTGTTCCTAATGAATTCTAAGAGGATTTGATATGATGCATGAATGATGAGAAAAAATTGAAAAAACTAGGTTCAATCCATTATTCTAAGCTAAGATGTGTTAGAAAACATGAAAAAAACATGAAAAAATCTAACAATTAGGATTTAAGCTAATATGATCTAGCTAAAAATGCTCATGATAACAATGCACAAATAATAAAAACTAATCTAATGATTTTCTCTCAGAAGAGAGACTATTTATAGGATTTGAGGAAGGGCTTGGGTTAGGAGGTGGAGTTAGGGTTAGAAGTAAGGTTTGGGGTATGGTTAGGGGTAAGGTTAGATTAACCATGGTCAAGGTTTCTCACACATGTGTGAGCAACACTAGAGAAGTGTGCAAAGGGGATAAGAGTGGAAGAAGAGACATGGGTCTCATTTATGGCTTGTAAGAAGCCTTAATGAGGATGTAAGAGGCTTTAATGAGTGTGTAAGGCTCATTTATGAGGGGTTTTGACCCAAAGTCAAAGTTTGAAGGGTTTAGGCTAAGAAATGTAGGAATCACTTTTTAATTAGGTTTAGAGTGAGATTAGGAAATTCTAGAAGAGGTGAGGGGTTTCTAGGATATTTCCAAGGTTTTAGGATTTAAATAAATATTTTATTTATTTAAAGGATTTTTGGTCAATTTATCAATTAATAATTAATAAATAGGGGAATAATGTTTAAATGAGATTTAAACATTTTTGGAAGGGATTCTTTAATTAAAGGTGTTTAATTAAAATAGGAGGGATTAATGACATAAAAATTAATTAATTAATTAATTAATAAATGATGATATCATCAGGACTTTTTGGAAAATAAAAATATTTTTATTTACCAAAAGGATTTTTAGGTGTCTACATTTTGCCCCTCTTTGTATCAATGCCGCAAGTGGTGTGGCATCAAAGATAAGAAAATAAGATGCCCCAGGCTAGAATTAGAGGAAAAGGGGATGGACGAAAGAAGGAAGGGAGGGATAAATAACCAAACTTCCAAGAGCAAAGATGCATGAATGAAAAATGATGTGAGATGTAGGGTGAAGCTATATGAAGGATGCGAGATGCAAGATTTAATCTATATGCTGCTAGATGGGGGATTTAGGGAGCTCCATGTGTTGGATTTTTTAGAGAGCACAACCTAGTTTGATATGGCAATGCTAGAGGCCTACCAAGGATACTGGGATCATAAGGCCTTGTCACTAGCATTGCATAGGATTGACACAAAAGACAAGCACTCAAAGGGTTTCCCCAACATCACACATGAAACCTTGAGGAGGCATGGTGGAAACAATGTTGGAGAAACCACAAACACATGACTGACTCACATGCAAAAGCAAAAGATCAAAAGACCTTGCCCCAGATTGTCCTCATTCACAACACACCATGATATAAAGGATCATGGTGACTTTGAGTAAAGGACAATGAGAAGTCGTAAAAGATTAACAAGACCCAAAGGAAAAAATCCAAGGTCACAATGATAACTCCAAAAGACATCCTTTTCCAAGGAGAGAGATTGATTTGATTGATGGTGGGAAGATTGGTCTGAATGTGTGGAAGGATACATCGACACGGACCCAGTGTGATTGGTGGAAGATTAGGTCTGATAGGAAGGATACATCTATGTGGACCCATGATTAGGCTTAGGCTAGACAATACAAAAGCATACATCTATGCAGACCCGTACTGAAGGGGAGAATGAGTGTTGTTGATTGGAAAATGACGAGTCAGAATAATCACTGTGATCAAGAATAGTCAACAATTGATGTTGTTGAAGTGCAAGGCTGGGTGGGACAAGATGACACAAGGTCTAACTGACACAGAGGATGGGGACCTAAAGACACATATGTACAAATGAGCTTAGGTGGAGACATGACTGACACTATGGTACAAGACTCAGGGTAGGATGTACAAAGAAGTTGGGGACGAAGCTGATGCTACAAAGATATGTTAGATGATGCCCCAGTTGGGATAGAAAGCCAAGACTGACTGATGGTGGATAGGATTGATGATGGATGATGTGTCCTAAAATGACACGAATTTGGGAAAGATGCATCCCAATGATGATGATTGGATTGAGATCAAGGCTTGCCACAAGAGTAAGGATGTGATTTGATCTGTTGGCTTGGTCTTGGATGTTGGAAGACTTCTAGGAATAGTTGGATATGGATGAATGACATTGGATTGCATGGGGGTAGCCTATAGCTAGATACCAATGACAAGGGAAGTACCAGGTGATGGAAAGATGGATGGAATGCTGAGGGATTTGGATGAAGGAACTTCTTAGGATTGTTGATAGGGGAATGCTGGGAGATGTGGATAGAGGGAATGCTGGGAGATTTAGATAGAGAATTTTCTGAGGGATGAATGCTTGGGGATTTGGATGGAGGAAAGATTTGGGGAGATGGATGGTGGATTTTTTGAAGGACTGGATTGAGGCTTGCTAAAGGATTGGATTTGAGGATGAATGCTTGGGGAGATTAGATGGCGGAAGATTTTGGATTTGGATGGAGGAACTGCTAGGAGATTAGATGGTGAATTTTCTTGAGGATTGGATAGAGGAATTCTTTGGATGGGGAGATGGGAGAAATGATGAAGGATGAGTGCTAGAGGAAGGTGCTTAGATTTAGATGGAGGATTGTTGGGAGATTTGGACTAGAGGAATTTTGAGGGATTTGGATAGTGGATTTTCTTGAGGATTGAATAGATGAATGCTTTGGGATTGGATAGCATATTTTCTTGGGAGATTTTGGATAAGATGAAATGCTTGGGTTTTGGAGATGGAAGATAAGGATTTGGAAGATGGATGTGAGAAAGTCTCTAAGGAATAAGATGCCCCCTGCTTAGGATAGTTCATTCATTTAGAGGTAGTGGGATAGGGTACGATTGGATGGAAGATATAGCAACAAGAGGATGAAGATGCTAGATGGAAGCTAGGAAGGTTAGATTGGATAGAGGATAGGTGGCTGAAAGATGGAAATGGATGTCAAAAAGGTGCCCAAAAGCATGTATACCTAGTGGTCTCTGTTCTATCATCAAGATCCAAAGGAAGATGAAGGAAGTGAGAGAAAAATTGGATGAAGGAGATGATGAATCAGATGTGATAGAAGGGAATGGCCCCCAATTGTAGAAAGGAACTGGGGGGACCTATGCATGATGCCTGTTTGCCAAGTTTTCATCATTGGTACTTGTCCAAGGTGGCTAAATTGCCAAGTTTTCACCATAGGATGAATTTTTTCTCTTTTTATTTTGTTTTTTGATATTTTTCTCTTGATTATTCCAATTTTTATGGATTTTATGAATGTGCTGACTTTTTGCTGATCTTTCTGATTTGTTGCTAACCTTCTAATTCTTTGATTTGTCGCTGGCTTTCTGATTTGTCTAGATGTTGATACAGATTTGTTAGGATGGATGGATATTATGGAAAGGCATGGATTGGATGGGGGAGATGGGAGATATGATGGTAGAAAGTGTTTGGATGGAAGGATGGGAATTGATCATGATAGGGAGATATTGTTAGGACCAACATTGGAACATGTTGTGAGGAAGATGGATGAAGTGGATGGGTTTTGAAGGATAGATGTAGATAGGATGAAGGATTTGTGCTAGGAGATTTTGGGACATAAGGACCCAAAATAGATTTGGAAGATGGAGGAGAGAGATGAGTAACTAGGAGATTAGCAACTTTGGATGCCATTGTGGATGTTTTTTTTAGATGCATTACATCTTTTTTCTTTGGGATCCATATCATCTTTTCTTTATCTTTGGTGGGCCTTTGTGGCCATAGAGATGCTTTGGATTCTTCTTGTGCTTTGTTGGGAATTTGTGCCCATAGGGATGCTTTAGATGTTTCTTTTTCTTTGATGGGCCTTTGTGGCCATTGGGATGCATTGGATTGCTTGATTGGATTTTTCTTTGTTTGAGCATGTTGTTTAGAGTAGACATGGAAATCCTTAGATTTTTGTGGATAGTTCCCTTTATGCATCTTTGATATGGCATCCAAATTGTGAGAAGTATTGGAAATAATATGTAGAGATGTGCGGGATGGAGGAAATACGGATGGAGGGATGAAAGGAGATTGGAAGATATGAGATATGGTCATGTGCCTTTGTTGATCCTGACTAGGGATGTTTGGATTTTGGATGAAGGATTGAGTAGGATAAATGAGGGATGATATTTTGGGATGTAAGGGCCCAAACTAGATTTGGTATGTAGAGGATATGTCCTAGAAGATTTTGGGACATAGGGACCAAAAATGGATTTGGAGGGTGAAGGAGGAGTGTGATAGGTTGTTTTGGGTTGCAATGATGGAGGAGGAGGAATGGCATTGTATGCTTTGGAGGGATGATGGGAGGATGTAGTGGTGTGTTTGGAAGCATGCTCAAATTTTTCTTTAGCTGTACCAACATTTCTGGAGGAAGTGCTTTCTTCAGGTGTGTGACCAATTCCATATGTTTTTGGATGTTTCTTGTCTTGGATGGGCTCCAAATTTCCTTGTTCATGAGAGCCTAGGCCTTTTCCTTGATAATTCCATTTTTTGAGAATTTTATCCAAACAAGGATATTTATGACTTGGGGAATATGATAAACATCCAGTTTCTGGTGTCATGGCAGATGATATGGAACTTATTGCTTCTACTTCAAGTGGGCTACCATTGACAAATGTAAGTGGACCAAGAGGATAGAGTGATGGCAGTGGGATATCTTTGATTGGAGGATCCTCAAGTGGAAAGGATGGGATGATGGGATCTTAACTAGGATTGGGAGATGGTATTAGATCTTGAGATGAAGGAATGATAGGATCTTGGATTGGAGGAATTGGGATGCTAGGATCTTAGTTTTGAAGAATTGGAATGCTAGGATCTTGGATTGGGGTTGATGGAAGAAATATAACATGCAATAGAGGAAGTGAAGGGATTGGATCTTGATTTTCATCTATGGGTATTTCAACATGCTCTTGGACAAGATCTAGACATGATGGTATTTGTGTGGATAGAGTGATGGAGGATGTATGGATGGACGCTTTAGATGGAGTGGATGGAAGGATGGGAGATTTTGCAATTGTGATGGAAGGAAGAAGGGTGAACTTGTGAGGCTCTTTGGATGTGCTTTGGATAATGCTTGAAGGAGGAAAAGTGGATGGAGATTGGATGGAGTCAATGCATGGGAATGACTCAATGATGCTAGAAGATGGAAAAATATCAATGAGTGGGGTATATGGAAGAAGGATAACTGATGGGAGAGGTGGATGGGCCTCATCAATAATGGCTTCACATGAAGGATTGAGATGACATGACTCTTCAACTTTAGAAGTGATATTTTTTTCTGGCTTCCTTGCGAAACTTCTTGGAGACTTTCATGATGTAGATTGAGGTGAAGGATTGGAATGTGGAGGAGATGGAGAGCTAGGATAGGCCTCACATGAAGATGGGGTGCAAGATGGAGAACCTTCTTTAGGGGATGATGGTGTAGATGAGGAGTTTAGATAGTTCATATAGGTAGGTTTTGAGGAAGCTTGTGAACTTGATGGACTTTTTGTTGAGATAGGGGTTATGGGTTGAGATATGGGATATGAAGTGGATTGGAGGATCCATTCTTTTTGTGAAAGGGGATTTGCAGCAATGTAGGCAAGGATGGAAGATGCTAGATTTGAATAGGATATAGTAGATGGTGAATCTAGATAGGATGGGAGATTAGGGTAATAGATTGGAAGACTAGGATTTTGGTTTTGAAACTATGTTGGAGGATAAGTAGATGGAGGATTTGGATAAAGGATGGGAAGAATAGGATTTTGGTTTTGAAAGTGATTCGAAGGATGAGTGGATGGAGGTTTTAGATAAGGGAAGTAGCGTGAAGTGTTTCCATGGAAAGATGGTGATTGGGATATGGCCATAGTAGGAGATGTAGGTATGAAGGATGTATATGGAGGATATGTAGGTTTAAGATAGGAAGAAGTCATGGATGGATCAGATAAAGGATTTCCCTTGCCAAGGACATGAAGGGGAGTGCTAGTGGATAAGCGTGAAGGCATGATAGGATATTTTTGAGGAACAGTTGGATGCTGGAAGGTGCTTGGGGCAAGCTTGCTAAGATTTTCAAAGATTTCATCATCATTGGGATAGGATGGAGTGGGAGAAAAGAAGTGACAACCAAACTCATCATAATAGATTTGAGACATGCTGACTTGCAAATGAGTTGCATAGGGATGAAGGATGAAGATGGATTAGAAGAATAATTCTTAGATTGGGATGACTGACAAGATCAAACTAGGGTGACAAGTTTCTACAAGGTTGGATGACTTTTGGATTTGAAGGATTTGACTAACATGGCAACAAGGATTGATTGTAGAACTCTTTGTTTTGTGTTTGTTCAATAGATGTTTTGCACCGAGTCTGAAACTTTGAAAAACACATCAAGCAGAACTACCTAAGGGAAGGTGAGTATCAAAATCCTTGCCCACAAATTGATACCCCCTAAAAGGGGATACATATGGTGAGTATCTTAAGGTGATCCGATAAACCCCTTGGATCGGTCCTTGCAAAAGGATTTTGATACCTTTGGGTGTAGATAGGGTAGCTTCTATTTTATCAAGTTTGTAGTTGTTTCATGGAGTCCTCCCAATCAGTTTGTATGCACGTGACTCACTTAAGAGCCTAGTTGACCATGCTAGAATAGTAAGGATTGTTTACCTCAGATAGACACAAGTACACACTACTACATTTGGGGCCAAATTTTGACAAAAAGTTCGAACGGATGATTTTTTTTATGAATTTGGTGTTTTTTTTTGTAATAGGCCCCAATGGTGTCGATATTTCGATGGTTTCTAAATAGACCATTGGAATTACGACAGTTTTGGAGTATAGATTAAAAAAAAAAGTGAGTGGACAAATCATTTTTATTTTGATTGCATATAGAAAAGGAGCAAGAGAAAATGAGGAAAAGCTAAGCGTGAGAGAAGGTATGTGATTTCTTCATCTTTCGAGCCTCTGGCATCATATTCGACTACAAATTTAAAATGCATTATATTTTATTTGATCAGGAATGCTCTCTGAAATGATCATATTTTACTGGTGTCGTGCCCTAGCCAGTGCTTTATCTATATTATTTGATGTTATTGGTGCTTGTGCTCAAGGATATTGATTCACTATTTTGAAATGTTTGGATTCATGTTTGTTGATATTACTCGCACGTTGATAATGATGCCATTGTATATTGCTGAGATGCTCACTGAAATGACCGCATTCTACTAGTGTCTTGCCCTAGCCCATGCTTTAACTCCATTATTTGATGTTATTGGTTATCAATTTTTTTTGAACTGTTGACTGTGGTTATCAAATGGACAGCCCGTGAGCTTCTAGCTAGGTGCCATTTGTATTGATAGCTTAGGGAATCAAATGTATTGTATCATAGATAGTTGAGACTTTGTTAAAAGGAAATAGGACAAAGAATGATTTTGATTTATTTTCTCTATTTTGATCCCTAAGTGGCTTAAAACCCTAGAGAAGTATATGTAGATTTAAGGATGTAGTTGTAGGATACAAAACAACTGATAATTCACAATAAATCCATGCATCCAATTTGAATAGAAATTAATACAAAGAAATAGGGTCCTCCAATGGCCCAATCATCCAGACCTTGACTGTCCCCTCAACCAATGACCCTTCAAAACTGGGTTACCATGCAATCAGTGAGTGATCCTTCATTCTCCTGGTTTGCCCTGCGTCCAAACATATTGGAAATACACAATATATGATTCTTGACACTACAATAGAAAAATATTGCAAAAAAACAAAAACCCTATCATTTATATTTTCTATCACAACCTAATTCACTATACCAATTTAATCCCAACAATTAGAATCCTTAAAAAATTTAATTCAATCCAAATAAAGAAAAAAACATAATTCACTATACCAATTTAATCCCAACAAATAGAATCCTTAACAAAAGTAATTCAATTCAAATAACAAAAAAAAAAACCAATCACATACCTGTCAAAGAAATCATAAAAATTCAACCAAACCAAATCATTACAATCTAAATCATCAAAAGAACCAAGCCAAACTCAAAAATTTAAAACAATTCAACCAAACCAAATTAGTACAATCTAAATCATCAAAAGAACCAAGCCAAACCCAAAAATTCAAAATACCTATAGTATGTACACAATAAAAATACTCAAAAAAAATAAAAGCAACCTACTAACAACCCATTTGGTCAAGAATGGAAAGAGACAAAATACACAATAAGCGATTTGCAAATGGTAAGTCATACTCAATGCAAAGTGTACATGTTTGAAGAATTAATCATGTCCATTAGATAGATCTATAACATACATACCTTTCCCTCCACTTTTTGAGATTCCAAACTGTGATAAATATGAGGGAAAAGGGAATCCTTGACTAAATGTTAAGAAATTTACCATTTTTATCCAAGAAGTCACTTTTAATGATTAGATTCTTTGTACAAAGCTTAGGTGGATAGATACTTGAGTCATTTCTACATTTACCAAATAACTGTTGACATTAAGCAGGATTGCCACTAGTGACAACACTTATTTGCATTCTGAGTGCAAACCGAGTAGAACAGTGCAAACCGACCAGGACAGTGCAAACCGAGCAGGACAGTGTAAACCGAGTGACATTATGTCTACCAAGTCCCAAGTAGGGTTACACGGTTCCTGCAAACTAACTCGGTGACTGTGACAAAGTATACATTCAAGCAGCTAAACCGAGCAGGATAGTGCAAACCGAGAAGGACAGTGTAAACTGAGTGACATTATGTCTACCGAGTCACAAGTATTTACCGAGTTCAAAACTTACCGAGTGGTTAGTATGAACCAAACCATTTCTTCTACTGAGTTGCAGTCTCCTATTTCATCAATTTTTCCAGCAGTAAGTATTCCAGTTTTTGATTCTACAAGTGTAAATACTTCAAGTTCTCCAGTAGACAGTATACCACTCTTTATAGCCAGTTCTACTATGTCTACTATCACTACTACTAAGGCATTAAGTATAGATAAGCCTAAGGCTCAACCAAGTATAAGATTTTTGGGCAAGAATATAGTAGAGGATATAGACCTAGATGAGGAAATAGAGATTCCAACATTGGATTTTGCAAATCTATCAGCGGATCAAATGCAAAATATAGGTGAAATCCTCCAAAGGAAAGCGAAGCAAAAGAAGCTTAAAGAAGAGAGAGACAAGGAATATAAAATCATTAAGGATGCTAAGGACATTTTGTCAGAAGCATTAGGTATTAAAGTAGACTCCTCTCAACATGTTTTGTTACAATTAGCAGAAGCGGTAAATAAGTACAATGAGGATTCATCTGGGACAGACAAGTTAGTTGAAAAAGTCGAGAAGAAATTCAACAATAAAGTGCTTGAGCACATTGGTCAGCACATAGCTATTAATCAAGTAGAATTATCTTCAATTTTGACAAACATTGAATCTTCCTATTCGAATGTTACCTCTCTTTTGGCCAAACTATGCAATGTTTCCGAGTTCACCAAAGATGTCAAGGATAAAATGAATAAAATTGATGAGGATTTGAAGATTAGCATACAGAAGCTGCAACTTGAACCAAGTTCAAACTCTGCTCATCACATGAAAATCTCATTCCTATCAAATATGCAGTTAGAACTACTGAAAGAAGACACAAGGATCCGGTCCACACTGCTAGACATTCAGAACATGATCCTTCCCATCATGAATACAATGTATAAGAACATTGAACATTCCAAAACATTAATTCATGACAATCAGTTCTCAATTGTAGATCACATGATTGCACTCTCTGCAGAAGTCCAAATTGCAATCCAAACATGCAAGATTCTGCAAGAAAATTGGGACAGAACCCTGACACTGATAATGAAGGTACATTCTATTTTTCTATCAAATTTTGGATTCTCCCTGTAAAACACTTGTATATACACCTTTGGCATTATCATCAAAAAGGGGGAGATATGTATAGAAGAAAAAGTTAGTGCATTGAAAGGGGGAGATAATTTATAAAGCCCTATGACAAAGACAAATTTTGAAAAATCAAAATAAATCTCAGCATGGTTCATGTATATAAGTTTTGGGCAATAAGTGTTTTTGTCACTAATGCCAAAGGGGGAGATTGTTGACATTAAGCAGGATTGCCACTAGTGACAACACTTATTTGCATTCTGAGTGCAAACCGAGCAGAACAGTGCAAACCGAGCAGGACAGTGCAAACTGAGCAGGACAGTGTAAACCGAGTGACATTATGTCTACCGAGTCACAAGTATTTACCGAGTTTGAAACTTACCGAGTGGTTAGTATGAACTGAGCCTTCACTTCTACCGAGTGCATGATGATGCCGAGTAATGCAGTGGACACTGAGTATCAGAGAGTCACCGAGTTAGTTTGCAGGAATCGTGTAACCCTACTTGGGCCGACTTAGTAGCACTTATGTTTATTTGTCAAGCCAACTTTGTAATTGTAATTAATTGTTTAGATTTGTATATAAACAATGTTGTACAAATACCAAGTAGTATGAATGTGAAAAAAAGAGAAGAGATAAAAAAGGCAGAAACTAGTGAATTACAAAGGGCTACTATACATAAGGAGCAGCAGAGACAAATTCATCACAGAAGGTGATCAGTACATCAGTGAATCTCATTCAGCAATCCAGTTGCAAAGTAAGAGATCTACTGTTTCATCCTAACAGGTGAATCAGCTTGAAATCCTCTAACCAGGTAGACTTAACAGTCTTTGTAAAATCTCTTAACCGAGTGCATACTTCATTGTATGTTTGTAAAACCTCTAACAAGGTGGACCTAGCAGTCCTTATTGCTCCTAGTAGGGTAGATCATCAGAAGTGATCAATGTAAGCCTTAACCGGCCAACTTTATACTACAGTATTAAAGCTTTGTGGGTTTCATCCCCACCCCAATTTTACTTTCTTTTGGAAGGTTTCTGGGTAACCAAATCTATGTGTCATTGTTGTGAATGCTTTTATGTTTCATGCTTTCTATATGCAAAAGGATAAAGTGAACTATATGTTAGTACATCTGATATTGAAAGAAAATTTTGAAGTTACTGATTCACCCCTCCCCTCTCAGTAACTTGGTTAATTCTTGAATATTTCCAACAATAACATGATCCCCACATTTAGACTTGGCTAAAACATTTGTTACACATTTTTATATACTATAAAAGTGCACTCATTATGATGCACCTTTGTAATGTCAAATAACACAATGAGGAAAGACCCTCTTCTTTCTTACAACAATGAGAGACCTAGTGAGTTGATTCCCTCAACTAATACCTACAAATAAATTGGTTAATATTTTATTGAAAAGGTAAAACTAGAAAAGGAATTTCACCTACAAGTCAATGATAACAAGTCTTTCACAATCCCCCTTCCCTCAAGGAACACTATCAACCATCCCTTCCACACATAGCATTTCACTGTTGCGTGAGTGGATTGTGCAGGAATAGTTAACATTAAACAAGGAGAAAACTCCTCAACACATCTTGGAAACCATTGAATTTAATAATAAATGAAACCTAACACCAACACTATTCCTTCCATTCACTTCTACTAAGAATAAAGCATTTAATCCATTCGACATTACATATAATCATTAGACAGTTACATTTCCTGATTGTGTAAGGAACAATCATGACCAAAATGATCAAAAGTACTTTCACCCTTGCACAAGCTATTCCAAACTTCAAGTAAAATGAGCAATATGCTATATCAAATCATTCATATTCATAGTAACCATTCAAAGGATCATTTTGTCAATGAACCCTCTGACTGTACCCTTGCGACAGAGAAAGGAAACCTATCAATAGAGAAAGGAATCATAGTAAAACTAGTCTATGCTGTTGTTTGTGAGGGTACAGTCATGATAAGTGACTCTCAAACCTCTCCAAACATGTAAGATTGTCTTTAAATACTTTATTGATCTCTTCTAAACATTAACCAAATCAAACCCACATTTGAATCCACACACAATAACCCAAAATGAAGGGTTTTGTAGCGTTTAATGAATCTTAGTCACTGGTAACGCATGAACAGTCAAACCAATAGTCTCCAAAGCATTCAATAACTAATATAAACAAAAGTGAATCGAAACATTTCAAAATAGTGAATTGATATCCTTGAGCACAAGCACCAATAACACTAAATAATTGAGATAAAGCACGGGCTAGGGCACGACACCAGTAGAATGCAGTCACTTCAGTGAGCATTCATGATAAAATAAAATGCAATTCATTTGAAATTTATGGTTGAATATGATGCCAGAGGATTGAAAGATGAAGAAATCACATACCTTCTCTCGCGCTAAGCTTTCACTCATTTTCTCTTGCTCCTTTTCTATATGCAATCGAAATAAAAATGATTTGGCCGTTCACTTTTTTTTTTTCATCTATACCAAATAAAATGCAATGCATTTGAAATTTGTGGTCGAATATGATGCCAGAGACTTGAAAGATGTTTCCCATCAAAGATACCAATCAAAGATGAAGAAATCACATACGTTCTCTCATGCTCAGCTTTCACGAAGGAAGATTTGATAGCCAAATCTTCCTTGTACCACACGAAGAACATGCCATTGGTTCAGTTTTGTAAATTTATTTTTTGTGTAATTAGTAATTGGCAGATTAAATGCATATTATTATCATATCAAATAAAGTATGTTTATCAGTTTAGCATGTTATTATCATATCAGATAAAGTATGTTTAAGAGTTGTTGGGACTGGTCCTTTGGCATGTATTAAACATAATAGAATTTTTAGCATATTATTATCATTCTATTTCTTTGTTCAAACATGCCATTGGTTCAGTTTTGTAATTTTTTTTTTTGTGTTAAATGCATTTTTCATGAGGAGGGGTCTTCTTCTAAGGAGATTGATGAAGATTGTGCACCTCAAAAACCAATTCATAAGGTACCAATCATGTTTTCTATTTGCTTATATTTTTGGATTGGTAAATCTCCTTAGATTCATGTCCTTTCTTTTGATTACTATGGGTGAGATATATATCTTACATTTAACATTCAACTTATTTACATTTTAGAACATGTAGTGTGTTTTTTGAGGATTTTACCAAATCAACTTTTAACATAAAATGAAAACACCAAATTGATATCTTGACCTTTCAACTTGACAAAATATTTGCATTTGACTAATAACGGCAAGCAACTGAATGATAAATCCACATACCTATATCCTTGTAAAATACCTAGAACATCAAAAAGATGGCTAAGTGGCCGCCACCATGATTTTTAGCTACTGAATATGGGAAAAAAAGCACCAAAAAGAATCAAATAGAAAACATGATTGGTCATTTCAGAGAGCATTTATGATCAAATAAAATGCAATGCATTTGAAATTTGCGGTCGAATATGATGCCAGAGGCTCGAAAGATGTTGCTTGTCAAAGATACCAATCAAAGATGAAGAAATCACATACCTTCTCTTGCGCTCGATCAGCTTTCACCCACTTGTTTTCTCTTGCTCCTTTTCTCTGCAATCAAAATAAAAATGATTTGGCCGTTTCAAAATAGTGAATCGATATCCTTGAGCACAATCACCAATAACATCAACTATTTTGATCTGTGGGTACCCTAATGTTGGAAAGAGTTCTTTTATTAATAAGATTACTCTACAAGCTTGAAGAAGCGGTATATTTTGGCAAATAAAGAGTGGAAAGGTGATGATATTCCTAAGATCATGGATGGACACAATGTTGTAGACTTTATTGATCTAGATATCTTGCAGAGGCTTCAAGAACTGGAGAGGGAAGAAGGGCTTAGGATGGCAGCTGAGGATGACGAGGATAATGAGATGGGGGAAGTGGAGTTGAATCCTGATGAAAAGGAAGCTCTGGCTACAATTAGGAAGAAGAATAAGATGCTTATCATCGAACACAGATTGAAGAAGAGTACTACAGAGAGCAGGCCTACCGTACCAAGGAAGTTTGACAAGATCAAGGAATATGGATTAAACAGAATGGGAAGACATCTTTCTAGCCTAGGCCTGGATCCTTAAAAAATTGTGGTAGGATCTAGACCTAGGCTAGAAAGATGTCTTCCTTTCTGTTGTGGATAGGCTCTGCTACTGCAACAACTATAGACTGCAATGTAGATATCACAACAGCTGAGAAACATAAATGTAGGCATCATGGTCACAATTTTTTTATGTTGTGTCTCCAAAAAATTGTGACCATGATGCCTACATTTATGTTTCTTAGCTGTTGTGTCCTAGGACCCCTTATGACCCTTTACAACCCTTTATGATCCCTAAGAATACATCTTAGAGGTCTAAAAATGTCGTAAAGGGTATAAGAGGCTCCTAGGAGGGGCCAAATGAGCTTCCACCTTCACGTGGTTGGCCCTGTTAAGTAGAGAATGTTAAAATATTCTCAAAACAAAGAGAAGCTCAATAATTTAAGGTCTCAGTCCACAGAGATGCTAAAAAAATGATGGGAATCAATGATGGAGAGTTTTTAGATTCTGAGAAGACGTATATGTAGTGGAGGCCAGAAGGGATTTTTGTGGAGATTTGCTAGATGTGGAGATTTGCTAGAGTGTCTATATACATACGAGGGTTTCCAGATTGAGTACCAATGTAGAGATGATGATTCAGTAACCTACATCTATAAAACCTTCACAAATATCCCTTCTTTGGCCTCCACTCATACCTCTTCTCAGAATCTAGAAACTTTGGATGTTGTTTCTCATCCATGCACAAAATGTGCTAGTGATCATATAAAATTACTTCAGGCCTCCAGTATTGATGAGTTGCACAAGTGTAAAATGTTTTTGTGAGATTGGGAACAATTATATTGGATACAGTGCAGTGTACATAAAGGCAAGGTGGTGATTATTATCGATGATCGACATGTATAAGTCTTCCAAGCCTTACCTAGTAGCTAGGACTAAAGAGAACAGAGCTCAAGAGACCATCATAGTTGGTCTCTTTCTTCAGTCTATATTATTGACAAAATGTTTTACCTTTCATTAGCTCATCAAATGTGGGGATTTGAAAGAATTTAATAGAATATTTTCATGTATAATGTACATTATTTTAGTTTGACGCTGAACAAATTTATATACTTTGCGCACTTGTATAAATTCTTGCAACGCCAACTTAAATAATATACATTATCATGAAAATATTCTATTAAATTCTTTCAAATCCCCAAATTTGATGAGCTAATGAAAGGTAAAACATTTTGTCAATAATATAGACTGAAGAAAGAGAGAACCTATGATGGTCTCTTGAGCTTTTTTATATTTAATGTGCATGTCCATCAATTTTTTGACAACAATGAAAATATTTTTGATGGTGTTTCTATACCTCCGACAAAAATACCATTGGATATTTAGTATTTTTGATAGAGTGTTGCGACCGGAATGCTATAACACTAACGGGTATAATTGTCACAAAATCACTGCAATGCAGTCGCTCTTCCGACAGGTAAAATGTTGAAGAAAATGTATTTTTGACAGATAGTTGCGGCAGGAATGCTATACCACCGATGGGTTTACCTGTCAGACGGTGAGTGTAGATCTATCACTATTTCGACTAATACAATGTAAGAGAAAACACTATTTTGACAAATTGTTCTGACAGGCATGCTAAATCTTTGATGGGTATTACTGTTGGAGAATCATTGCATTGGTGTCACTATTCTGACAATTAGGTCCGACAAGATGGCCACATGATTTATCAGAGTTCTGATAGGTCTACCATAGGAAATTCAATTCAAATTCTAGTATTCATGTGCTAGATTTCGATGGAATCAACTGTCGAAACATCAACGGTTAGAACTTCTGTCACAATTTCCAACGCAAAAATGCTGACGGACACAAATGTCAAAATTGTGACAAATAGGCATTACAAATCTGATAAATGGCTGTCAAAATTTGGCCTCAAATGTACTAGTGACATAATCACTGCCACAGAGTATTTTACAGTGGGTTGAAGTGATTCTGCTCACCCTTACTACTGGCATCCAAATATGCAAGTTCATCTTATACCATATCATTTGCCGCTTCAGCATACCATCTGTGTGCTTATAAATGTGTCACACTTCTATGGATCATTACATGCAAGGAAACTCAAGAATGAGCCCTCACAAATCGATCCATAGCTCCCTAGGCATGGAGTGCAAGGGTTTTAAGAATGCTCTCAGCTAGAGCTATTTAGCCAATAACCTTGCTAGTAAACCATGCAATGGGAGATTCAATGAAGACAAGGGCAAGAATGCCAACATCCTCAAGAATCAAGAATGAAATGCAATGCAAGCTAGATTAAGAATGGAAATGCAAGCTAAACTATGGAAATGAAAGATGCAAGTATTACAAAGCCTCTTACTTAAACTAGATGAATTAATCTAAAGCATAAAGGAAGTCTAAGCTAAGAATGCCATGAAAATGAAGCTACTATGCAAGAAATGAAATCTAACTATGAAGCAAGAAAGCCATGATGATGCAAGAATGAAGACAAGAAGATAGAGTGTTGATGAAGATCCAAGATGAATGCCAACAATGCTCCAAATCTTCAAACCCTAGATGCAAGAATATCTCCAAAAAGCTCCAAGATGACCTAGAAAACCTGTAGCATAACAATAGCATAAAAATTGGGGGATCTAGAATGAAGAAGAGAGCTCTTCTTTTATAGGAAATGAGGAGAAATGGACCATGGAGATTAAGAGGCAAAAGATTTAATCAACGGTGGAGCTTGAAAGAGGAGCAATCCATGTGCACAAGTATCCTCCAATAGGAAAATAGGAGTTGACTTTTGTGTCCATATGAGACAAAAAGTGCTTTTTCCCTTTTTATAAAATAAGAATAATGCTTTATTTGTGCAACTTAGGATAAGAGGAAAAGTGGGCTTTTTATTTATTAAAAGGGGAGGAAATATTCCTTTTAAATAAATAAAAACTTAGGATAAGATGGTTAGCCCATAGAAAATAATCGAATAAATGATAGAACTAGGATTTGATCAAGAATAAGCAATTTATGATTTAGCAAAAGGGGGTAATAGTCTAGATGACCATTTTTAGGTGTATACATTTGCCCCTCTTTGACTAATGTGTGATCGATCTGGGAACACATGTAGTCAAAGAAATGAAGTTGAAATGTGAGATCGATTTGGGATCACAAAGCAACTCAAATCAGCCAAGAAAGCAAGAGATAGCCAAGAAGGCAAGAAAATAGCGATCTGACTCCAAAGAATGAAGTGCAGAGAGATAGCAAATCCTGCATGGTCAGCCTGGTAGCGACAGTACTGAACACTTAGGAAAGAGATAACCAATAAGATATGATGTGTCTGCCCCCTCGGGATCGAAAGTGAAATCCAGGTAGAGGGAAGGCAGAAGCAAGAGCAGCATGATCAAATCACTAGAGATCATAATCGAAGATGAAAGAATAGAATAACCATCAAGCAGTGAAGATATGCCCCACACATGGGACACGGGGCACGAACCAAGCGGTCCCTCAACCCGAAAACACCACGGAGAGGGGGAAGAATTTGAACTTGAGATGGAAAGTGAATGAAAGACTAGAAGTTTGAAAGAGATGGAGATGAAGAGGTGAGGAATGCCCCAGTGAAGATTGAAGGATCAGGCCTCAAAAGGTCAGCCAACTGCGTGGAAGAGGGGGAAAAGGTGATTGGGATGATCAAGGTGATCTTGGATTTCAGTTTCGATCCCGAAATGAAAGAAAAATGATGTGATATGAAAGACAAGAAGTGAAAGACATGATCGGGAAGAAGCGAAAGGTGAACGCAGTTGATTAACAAGTCCATGAAAAATGAAAGGAGAGCTCTCTCCATATGCAAGATGCAAAACTAACTAACATGAACTTAAGAATGCAAGCTACATGAAAAGTGGTTTACTTGCAAGGTCACAAAGCCAATAGACATCTAATATTCATCATTGAGCGTTATTGGTAGCGTCGCAAGATCATACAATACACACTAGCATAACTATGTGAATCTGAATATGATCTATATCAGATAGAGATGTAGAAATCCCACCTAGGCATCAAAGACATGCAGGTCAAGATGACTAGTGCAGTGAGATTACCTAAGTTTGATATAGCAAGATTATGCTCCCATCGAGACACAAGAAAGTCAAGATGACTATAAGCATGCACTTGCAAAACAGTCAAGGATAATACCTTGTAGGTCCATAGTGTCAAGTAAGACCAGCATAAATGCTCATGACAGTGAGGACCAACAAAATATACCCACAAGCAGATAAAGAAATAAAACATGTTCTCATACCCTCAGTCTTCTAGCTATGCATCATCGAAAACTTCTTAGGGAGAGACCACTCATCAAAGAAATCTTCATAGACAGCACACAAAGAAAAATAAAGTCAACATATCTCAACAAGTCAAGTGCGTGTGTGTAGGTCATAGAGTCAAGCTTTGAGTATCACATCTGCCAGTGAGAAATATTGCATCATCTAGACTGTGGGTAGGACATCTGATAAGGGTTGAGTAACACTCGACGCAAGGGGAAGTGTTGAAAAACACAGTTGAGGTGGTGTTGAAAAACACCATTTGCGAGGTGCCTAAGAAACCCAGACGCACAAAGAGACCCAAGATAAGCTTAAAGAAACATATGCCCCCTAGACTAAGACAAGAATCAATTCCAGGCTAGGAGAGGCAAAGTGAGAAGTGGAGCGAAAGAGCGCCACGCAAGACTAATAGACATAGGTGCAGAGGGTCTCAAGCAGCGCCTGTTTCCAGGTTTTCACCACTTGATAGATTTGTTCAGGACTTTTTTATAATTTTTTTTGTATTTTTGCTACCAAGGCACCTGTTTCCAGGTTTTCACCAAGGCACTTTTTCAATTTTTTTAAAATTTTTTTTGAATTTTTTGATTTTTTTGGTGAGACATCAAAGCGCCTATTGCTAGGTTTTCACTAGGATGCTCATTTTTTCAGTACTTTATATGCTTTTTAGGATTTTTTCAGCATCATGTATGAATTTTTTTGGTATTTTTTCAGGATCATAAAATATGTACAAGGAATGCCCCAGACAGGAATGGGCATTAAACTCATGAGCAAGATCACATCGTGTAGTCCCAAAGTCTAGCAAGGTGGAGGACAAGAGGGAGGGAAAGCTCATGAATGAGATGGAGGAAAAGAGAATGAAGGTGAATAAATCCTCAAGGTCAAACTCCTCAAGAGTACCCAAGCTAGGGAAAAATTATCATGTAAAGCGCATTGAACAAGCAATGAAAGGCCAGCATAGGATAAGTCATGAAAGCGCACTGCAAAAGAAGAAAAGGATGCATTCCAAAGGAGTAGACATGTCAAGAGGCTTCATAGCATCATTTTTTTACTCTTTTTTATTAGATCAAGACCAAAGGGGAAAAGGATAAAGAAAGGCTAGAATGAATGGAGGAAAATGAAGGAATGAATATGGATGGAATGAAAGCAAGATCATCGTAAGATAGCTCACAAGATAGCCAAATATTCGTGTATAGCTGAACATTGCCAAGATCAACGAGAGAATATGGAATGGATGAAACATGTAGAAGAACTACGCATGATGCCTGATTGCCAGGTTTTCATCATGGTACTTATCCAAGGTGCCACAAGGGAGTGGTTGTCACCATAGGATGAATTTATTTCTCTTTACTTTTGCTACCAAGGCGCCTGTTTCCAGGTTTTCACCATGGCACATTTTCAATTTTTTCATTCTTTTTTTTTTTCTTTTTTCTATTTTTGGAAGAAGGCAAGCTTTTTAGATAGTACTCCTTGAAAGGATAAACCCTGACATGCCAAGGATTCAAAATGATATGCTCAAAGATGCTGATAGGGAAAGGAAGATGGAAGAGAAAAATGGAGGATAAGGCTTTATGTAAAGCGAGTGAGGTTGGAAGATATGAGGAATAGGCAAATGAGGAAAAAGGATAGAAGGTAGAAGGATAATGAATGGAAAGATTGTGAAAGGGTAGATGGGAAGGAAGGCAAGATCAACATCGACACACACCTTGAAGGGTGGCAAGAGGATGGAGGAAATATGAATAAAGGAATACGTGAAGGAATATGATGAATGTTTAGCAGAGGTTGCGGTTCAGGCACATGGAATGAAAGATCATTTTTGGAAGAAGATGAAGTGGAAGCCTTTGGAAGCTTGAATGTCAACTTCACTTTTTGTTCAACATAAGACTCTTTCAAGAGAGATTTTGGAATCCATATAGCCTTAGGATTTTTATTTCTTTTTGATGATTTAGAGAGAATATCTGTAATGATGGATTTTGGAACCCATACTTGTCTTGTAGTTTTCTTCTTAGATATCTCTTTTGACTTTATGTGCCCATGTCGATTAGAGGAGACATGGTGATCTTTTTTTGATGGATTCTTGTATTGCTTCTTTTTCTGGTATTGAACATTCAAGTTACTTCCAAAAGACTTGGGACTTGTGGAAGAAGGAGGAAGATATGACTGGTTTAGATGGGTGAGTGGATGAAAAGGATTCAAGGGTATGCATCTATGTTGATCTTGAGGAAAGATAGGAGATGGAGGGACGTAAGGACCCAAAATGGATGATGAATTAGGAGAGTTAGGAGGGGAAAGTGAAGGGACATAAGGACCCAGGATGGAAGGAAGGCGTGAAGCCTTTAGCAGTGGAAGAGGTCCAAGGATGGAAGTGGAAGATGCAAAAGGATAATCAATAATTTCATTAGCATCTATATGACAACCAAGGACATCAGCATCTTTAGAGTGAGCATTAGGATTTGCAATAGGATCATGAACATCTTTAATAGGAGCAAATTCATTGATAGAATCGTTCAAAGCTTGCAAAGACTTAGGAAGAGTAGAAAATGGAAGCGAACATGGAGTGGTAGAACAAGAAGATGGAAGACTTTGATCTTGACAAGGATCTTTGGATAGCATAAGCGTAGAATTTTTCTCTTGATTTTCAATAAGCTTAACATCAGAAGTAACAACACCATTTTTAATAACCTTAATGGAAGTATCATCTTTGGAAAGTGCAAGCGTAGTAAGGTTATTTTGATTATCAACAAGCTCAATAGTGCAAGTGGTAGCTTGATCTTGCTTAGGAGAAGTCTTAAGACATGGTGGAATGAATGTAGAAGAGCATAGAGGATCAAAAGAACCATGAAATGGATCAGAGACATCATGAAAATAATTGGATGACATGGATGGTTTTGATCTTGATCTTTCTTTATATTCTTTTCTGTATCATTTTTAGAGTCCTCTTGACATGAAGCCACTTCTAAGGACAAGGAAGCATTTTGAAATTGTATGGAAGACTTTGGAATAGATAGTGAAGGACTAGCTGAAGTAGGCATTGTAGTGCATAAAGGCTTAGGCTCTTTAGGTTTAGCATTATTGAAATTATTTTCAGCCAAGTGAAGGTTAGCTTGAGTTTCTTGAAGAGGTAGCTCTTGAGGATAACTATAGGGAACTGCATGAAAAGCATTAGGATCTTTGTTGGGTGAAGGATTTGTGAAAGATTTGGAAGACTCAGAAGCTTTAGGAGATGTATGAGTATTGGAGGCGGTAGGGGATGGAAGGGGACCATCACAAGATAAAGGTTCAACATTAATATGATCTTGCTCAGAAGTACAATTTTGATTTTTAGCAGTGGAATTCTTAGAGAAGAAATGCTCATAGTAGTAACGTTTATAATCAGCGCGTTGTATTTTATAGTCCTCAACAGTAGTAGATGGATTATCATCAAGGTATTGTCTACAAACATCACTAAACTCTCTTTCAAAATCAGAATCATATGGATCACCATCACAATCTATCCAATAGGATGACCCATTTTCAGTAAGCATGAGTCTGCGAGGACTCTGAGGAGTAGAGGTGTCATAAGTATCACTACATTGTCCATCATCATAGTCATCAAAGGTATTACAAGGATTGTCATGTTGCTCATTATGGTATGGCTCATGAAGAAAAGCAAGACTCTTGGGGGAAGTAGAAGAAGAACAAGATCTTAAAGAAGGAGAAAATGAAGACATAGTGGAAGAAGAAAACTTAGCTAAGGAAGAATTTGAATGATGTTGAGAAGAGTCATGGTAAGATGAAGAAGGATAATGATGTTTGGAAAAGGCATGGTAGGATGTGGAAGATGAAGAATGATGAGAAGACCTAGAAGAAAAAGAGTGTTTGGAAGAAGGAGATTGTGAGAGAATCATGTCTATAATCCTAGCAAAGGCGTTAGACTCAAACATCTTTTTGTTTACTCTTGTCTTAAGTTGATGACTTGCGGGATGCTTGGAAAAATAATACTGTTCGAATTGAGCAATGAGTTCGAGATCATCCCTTCTCAAGAGAGGTTCTATAGCAAGATAGTTGAAATTCATGATTCTAGAAGAGGAGGAATCAAGCATGAAAGAAATGAATAGAAGAGATGAAATAGAAGAAGGCAGACTAGATAATAAGAGGAAAAGGATCAAGAAGACATGAAGAGGTTAGGAAGAAGAGAAAGAAGCATGAAGGAAGAAGAGAAATGGAAGACTAGGAAGATATGGGAGATGTGGAAAAAAGAAGACCAAGAGTCATTTTGTGCAAATTGATACCATTGAAGTCCATTTGAATATTGAGCAACATGTAATAACCTCTAAGATCTGACCTGGACTGACCAAGGATGACTGGAAGTGACACAAATCAACTTCAGATTGCAAGCAGTAGTGAGATAGCAAAATAACTTTGTGTGATAGTTCCCAGGCAAACAGTGTGACTCTTAACCAATGAACATAAAAATCTCAGTTTTGAAGTGTTTTGATCAAGTTCAAAGATTGGATAGTGCAATTTTTCAGTTTGACAAGCAGTAACAGCAGATAAAAGACAAGTTTGCAAACAGTAGGTGATCAAACATGTCATAGAACACTTGAAACAAGGGCAAAAGCAACCTTGCCAAGACAAGCACTTGTGATATCAAAATAGAAAACCTTATGAATGCTACCGTTTGTTTGAATGTTGAGAACGTTTACATTGGTATAGCACAATCGAAGATAATTCAAGCAATTACTACCTAGAAGGACAAGGCTCATTACTTAGCAACGTGGCCCACAACTTGATGCTCCCTTGCCTCACACCAAGTGGTTGCCCACAAGAGATATTGGCATTGTCATGGGGGTGTCAAAAACACAACCAAAGGAGCACATATGGTGAGTATCTTGGGGTGATCCGGGTAAGTCCACTTGGATCAATCCTTGCACCAAGAAGCTAAGCGGCTAAAAGAAGGTGGCCTCTATCTAATGGTTCATAGTAAGGATTTCCGTTCATAGCACCCCTCTTGCTCCTCATAAAGGACTAGGACCTCGCGGCCTCAAGAGTACCTTAAGCATTCTTGCTTAATGCTTTCCTCATGGTCACAATCCCACAAGTTACTCACATCAAGCGAAGATAAGTACTATGTCTACCAAGGTTTTGTGTCCTTGATAGCCTTGAGATTATAGTGAGTTGGAATCACTTGCCACCAAGGAAAATGATGACAAGGTTGTCCCCACTTGGGTCGTTCCTCTTGATTTCTCAAGAGCAGGCCCGCTAAAGGATCCTAAGCTAAACAAAGAATGGATGATTTTTGAGGTTCAAGGTTTTTGATTCACCACAAGGGTGAAGAGCATACTCCCCTATCTCAAAAACTTCTCCCAAACACACCAAGCAAGATCCAATTACCCCTTTGCTTCCAAAACCTCAAGATGGGTCAAGATTTTCTGATTCACCTAAAGGTGAAGAGCATACTTCTCCTACCACCCCAAGATTCCTTTCACAAAGTATTAAGTGCCTATGAAATGAAACAACTAGTATATGCCGCACTTAATAAAAAAAAAGCAATTAAACAAGCACTTGATTTAGTTTTTATGCTTAGGGCAGCCCTACAAAAACCATTAGTAGCCCTCTTTGACATGCGTTCTTTTGGCAAAATATCTCAAGCAAGTGCACCTACAACCACAACTTGTTAGACCCACAATGGTTAGCACATGAAAAATTTGATAATCTGCAAAAATACTTGATCAAATGATAAAATCTGAAAATGAAACCATCATGGTTGGATTGGGCTCGGAAAGACCTTTCCAACGATATATCACACTTAAAATTTTGATACCATTTGCAAAATTTCAAAAAAAATGGGCACCCGTTTTCCAGAGTGGCACGGATTTGAAAACGCTGGAAATTTCAGAAAATTTCAAAAAGATAGCTAAGAACCTAAAACTTGCAAGATAGATAAAATAGCCTAAAAATAGCTCACTGCCAGGTTCAGACACAGTATCGCGCGATACTTCGCTCGACACCAGGCGATACTTTTCAGTCCGTGCGATATTTCGCCCAACACCAGGCGATACTTCGCCCGAGACCAGGCGATATACCTCAATACTGCCGTGCGATTCTACTCTGGCGCGAAGTATCGCACGCGTATAGTAAGGTATATCGCGCGATATACCTGAGAAGTATCGCGCGATATTCTGAGACAAAAAACCAGAGAACAAAAATTACGCTAAAAACTCACCGAAAAATTGACAGAAAATGACGAAAATGCAAAATTTAAAGGACAAAGTCTATCTACTCTGCCCCACGGTGGGCGCCAAAAATGTGTGCTTATAAATGTGTCACACTTCTATGGATCATTACATGCAAGGAAACTCAAGAATGAGCCCTCACAAATCGATCCATAGCTCCCTAAGCATGGAGTGCAAGGGTTTTAAGAATGCTCTCAGCTAGAGCTATTTAGCCAATAACCTTGCTAGTAAACCATGCAATGGGAGATTCAATGAAGACAAGGGCAAGAATGCCAACATCCTCAAGAATCAAGAATGAAATGCAATGCAAGCTAGATTAAGAATGGAAATGCAAGCTAAACTATGGAAATGAAAGATGCAAGTATTACAAAGCCTCTTACTTAAACTAGATGAATTAATCTAAAGCATAAAGGAAGTCTACGCTAAGAATGCCATGAAAATGAAGCTACTATGCAAGAAATGAAATCTAACTATGAAGCAAGAAAGCCATGATGATGCAAGAATGAAGACAAGAAAATAGAGTGTTGATGAAGATCCAAGATGAATGCCAACAATGCTCCAAATCTTCAAACCCTAGATGCAAGAATATCTCCAAAAAGCTCCAAGATGACCTAGAAAACCTGTAGCATAACAATAGCATAAAAATTGGGGGATCTAGAATGAAGAAGAGAGCTCTTCTTTTATAGGAAATGAGGAGAAATGGACCATGGAGATTAAGAGGCAAAAGATTTAATCAACGGTGGAGCTTGAAAGAGGAGCAATCCATGTGCACAAGTATCCTCCAATAGGAAAATAGGAGTTGACTTTTGTGTCCATATGAGACAAAAAGTTCTTTTTCCCTTTTTATAAAATAAGAATAATGCTTTATTTGTGCAACTTAGGATAAGAGGAAAAGTGGGCTTTTTATTTATTAAAAGGGGAGGAAATATTCCTTTTAAATAAATAAAAACTTAGGATAAGATGGTTAGCCCATAGAAAATAATCGAATAAATGATAGAACTAAGATTTGATCAAGAATAAGCAATTTATGATTTAGCAAAAGGGGCTAATAGTCTAGATGACCATTTTTAGGTGTATACACCATCTACCATCTTCACAAACCATGACACACCTTTTGAAAACTAGCATGTGGATGATCTGTGTGCCAAAATCCACATCCATCACCATCTCTCTAGTCCATACTTCCCCCAAGGAAATGACCAAGCTGAGACAACCAATAAAACTATCTTGAAAATCCTTAAGAAGGTTGTCAATGATTCTGGTCATGATTGGCACCTCCAAATAAATCCCACCCTTTGGGCCTATCACACTTCTTATCACACTCCCATAGGAACCAAACCATATTCCCTTGTATATGGTGTCGAATCCATTCTACCCATTGAAGTTGAGCTCCCATCATTGCATGTCTCCATGAAGAACTATATCACCGATGAAGACTATCGCATGGCACCCCTCACATAGCTAGATCTGTTAGATGAAAAGAGATAGGAAGCCTATGATCATCTGGTTGTATACCATAATCGAATCAAAAGGAGTTATAACAAGAAGGTCCATCCAAGACAATTCCAAGTAGGTGACATGGTCCTAAAGGAAAATCAAAAGGTCCAAGCACATAGAGAAAAGAAAGGCAAGTTTGAACCTAGTTGGTTGGGCCCATACATTGTCACAACATGCTTTAGCTCTGAAGCCTATCATCTATCTACACCAGAAGGTGAGCCTTTGAATGATCCTATCAAAATCATACATTTGAAGAGGTTCTATGCCTGAACTAGATCCTACATATAATTTAGAAAATCCATAAAAATTGGAAAAAATAGAAAAATACAAAAAAAGAAAAAAAGAAAAAAAGAAAAAACAAATAAAAATAATCGTCCAATGGTGAAAAATTGGCAATTAAAGCACCTTGGACAAGTATGTTGGTGAAATCCTGGTAAACATGCGCCATACATAGTGGACCAAGTCATTATCTATCAAACTCCCATCCCCACCATCCCAAAACCCAATCCTCTTTATCCAATCCCTATCCCCACCACCATCCCATTCATTCCCAAGGTGTTCTATCCTCAAGCCTATCCAATGCAGCAATCAGATCCTATCCCCAATCCTGAGCTTCTTGTACCATATCTTGTATAGTGTAGTTCTTCTTGTATATATCCTATATAGTAAGATCTTCCTGTCCAAAATCATGAGATTTTGTACATATTCATTGTAAATATTTTTCCCATCCATTGTAGATATCGTCCCATCTTGTTGTACATAATCCTTGTCAGTCCTACAACAACATTTGATCAAAAATATTTTCCCACTCAGCCTTGTACTTTAGTAACATTAATTGTCGACTATCCTTGATCACAATGATTATTCCTTGACTCATCATTTGCCAGCGAACAACAACACTCAATCTTTCATCAATTAGTGGGTCCTTGAGGCTGTATCCTTCCTGCTATCAAACCTAATCTTCCACCAATCACACCAGGTCCATGTCGATGTATCCTTCCACATGTTCAAAAAAATCTTCCCACCATAAATCAAATCAATCTCTCTCCTTGGCAAAGGATGTATTTTGGAGTTATCATTTTGGTCCTGGATTTTGTCCTTCGGATCTTGTTAATCTTTTACCGCTTCTCATTGTTCTCTCCTCAAAGTCACCATGATCCTTTATATCATGGTGTGTTGTGAATGGAGACAATCTAGGGTAAGGTCTTTTGATCTTTTGCTTCTTCCTATGAGTCTGTAGGACATGACCCTTACACGGTTCACATGCGATCTTCTGGGTTACATGGTGCACTTGGGAAATGTCATTTGTTTGTGGTTTCTCCAGCATCATTTCTACCATGCTTCCTCTTGGGTTCATGCATGATGCTAAAACAACCTTGCGTGTCTTTTTCATGTCATTCCTATGCAACAATGGTGACAAGGCCTTGTGATCCTAGTATTCTTGGTAGGTCTCTATTGCTGCTATATCAAACTAGGTTGTGCTCTCCACATTTACACTTGGAGCTCCCCAAATCTCCCTCATCCTGCATCATATAGACTAATCTTGCATCTTGCATACAACTTCATTTTGCATTCCATCTCATATTGCATTCCTCCATCTTTTCTCTTGGAAGCTTGGTTATTTATCCTCCCTTCTTTCTTTTCCTTCTTCTATTTCCTTTCGAGAAAATTCCACAAAGTTTCCTCTTTGCGTTATTTTTTCGAGGGTGCACAACCCCTTATTCCTCTAAAATCTAGCTCGGGACATCTTATTTTCTTATCTTTGATGCCATGTCAGTTGTAACATCACATCAAAGAGGGGCAAAATGTAGACACCCAAAAATCCTTTAGAAAATAACAGTATTTTTATTTTTTGAAAAAACCCTGATGGCATCATCATTTTTTAATTAATTAATATATTTTTATGCCATTAAATCCTCCTATTTTAATTAAACATCTTTAATTAAAGAATCCCTTCCCAAACCATTTAAATCAATTTTAAGTAATTTTCCTCTCTTTATTAAATCAATATTTAATAAATGATGTCACATTCCCTAAATAAATTTTATATTTATTTAAAGCCTCAAAAGCCTAGAATCTTCTAGCCTTTCTCAAACCCTTCCAATCTTCCCTAAACCTATTTAGGAGATTTTTCTTACATTTCTTAGCCTAATCCAAGTTCTCTTTGACTTTTGGTCAAACCCTTCCTTTAATGAGCCTTACACACTCATTAAAGCCTCTTACACACTCTTGAATGCTTCTTATAGCCTCATAAAGAGACCCATGTCTCCTCTTCCACACTTGTTCCCTTTGCACACTTCCCTAGTGTTTCTCACACATGTGTGAGCAACCCTAACCCAAGGTAAACCTTACCATACCCCTAACCTTACCTCAAACCTTACCTCTTACTCTAACTCCCCTTCCTAACCCAAGCCCTTCCCAAAATCCTATAAATACCCTCCTCTTCCAAGAGTAATCCAATTAGTTAAATTTTATTCTCATGAATTGTTATCATGCTAAATTCATCTGAGATCTTATCTTTTTGATAATATTGTTAGATTTCATGTTTTCTAAAACACATCATAAAATAGCTTAATGGAATGAATACAGTTCTTTGCTAAGTCTTTCCTAATAATCTATGCATCATATCAAATCCTTTAAGAATGCATTAGAAACAAGATATAAGTGCTTAGAGAGCACACCCACATCTCTCTCATTGAAGAAAATCAAATAGTGCTTTATAGCACCTGTTTTGGCAACAATCTTGAGGTGGCTTGGTTTTGTTTATGTCTATGATTTTGAATTAATGAACATGTTTTAATCTAATATTTGAATGTTTAAGCCTTTCAAGATAGGTAAAAGATTCAAAACCGTAGTCTATAGTGGTCTTGGCATTTATTTTGTTTTGTCTGCAACATGAAATCGATTGAATTTGTATAGTGTAGTTAGCCTGTGATTGTGAAACCCAAATAATTGTACATCAGATTTGATCTGATCCTTCCTAGTTTTTTAGGATTTCTTGTCTTCTTTTATTTCTTGTTGTATCTGGTTGTTGAAGTTTGAATTTTTCCCTAAATGATCTTTTTCTTGTTGCAATCCTTGTTTCTATAAAAGGATTTTTTGGATCATTTAGAAGGCTGGCTGGCTGGTTGAAAATTCTTGAACACAGGAGGCTGAAAGGTTGAATGTGCATCCTTAGTCTAGAGTGTAACAATTTTTGCTAGTTGTATCAACACAAGGGAAAAACCTTCTTCATCTTTTGGATATTGTCTAAGGTATGTCCTGAATCAGATTGTAATACAAGGATTTGAATCCTCATACTTAATATAGCTTCTCATTCTCAGATCTCTCCTTTGGTTGTGCTTCTTGAGTTTTGGATTTTCCGGTTCATTGCTCAGAGTTTATCTGTGTATATGTTTTATCTCTCAGCCTTGATCTAGGATCAGGTTAAAAGTCTCTGAGTAAAACATAGATTCATTGGGTTCAACATGAAGGATGTTTGTAAGTATTCTAAGAGTCTAGTTTGCTATGTTTATGGCTTGGAATCTCTAATGAATCTAGTAGTTGCTCTTGTATTCTATGTCTTCTTTAGGTATAATTCCCAATGGATAAGGCACTGATCAGAAACTAGTACCTCTTGTGGTGTTACACGTGTGGCATGGTTGTTTACATTCTACAAGAAACCTAAAACAAAATCTTTCCAATCCTTTTATGTTCATGGTTGCATGGTTTCAGTTCCACCATAGAAATGGAGAGTCAATGAATGACTGGTTATCATTTAGTACTTTCTTGCTATCATCTACTTTGTTCAATCTAGTTTAAAGTCCTAAAAGTGCCATATGTTACTGGATTAGGTACACTCACCTTGATTTTGCAGAGCCAAAAGTGAAGAGGGCAGTTTTGTCCCTATAGTTGGTCCAGTTACCTACTGATATCCCATATTTGGAACTAACCCCTCCTCAAAATTAGTCTTAGGTATATTGGTGTCTCTTGGAGTGTAAAATCCTTTTCAGGAACCAATAGGTTCTCTGGTTAAAAACTTGATATTATCTTTTTGTTTTAAGTTATATTTGATACTTTTACTGTTGAACTCTGGTATGCATATATATAATTAGTTGGTTTTATAATAGATTCTGGCAATTTCCATTGATCAGTTGGTCAAGTGAATGCATGATTATGATTTCAGTTGGAATTAAATGATTATGCTTCTTTGATCTATGCACCTTGATTTTTATTCAGTCTTTTTATTTTAAATTTATATCTTTTGAATCAACCATTCTTTAAAAGGTTCTCTTTCATATTCTGAGCTAGTTGTCTTAGAGTATCTGTTGCATGTTATGAAATTGAAGCATTTCATTGTTAATTCATAATGGAATGTTAGAAAAGCCTTTCTATTCTTTTTGATTAAAAGTGTCTCCTAAATTTTGATTCTTTCATAATAAACGGGTATTAAATGTAAATCTTTGTAGAAGGTAGCTACTCCTTTAAAGTAGAGATTTAGTTGTGAGAGACTAACTCAATTGTTAGTGTAGTTTTTCTTTATGTTATTGGGCTGTGGGGGTAATTCATCAATTTATCATTATAGAAGGAAAATTTGTTCACTAACAAGTTATATTCTAGAATCAACTCAAAAGGAGCTACAACAAAAAGGTCAATCCTAGATAGTTCCAGGTAGGTGACATGGTCCTCAAAGAAAATTAGAAAGTACAAGAAAATTGAGAGAAGAAAGGAAACTTTGAGACTACTTGTTTGGGTCCTTATGTTGTCACAACATGCTTTGGCTCAGGAGCCTATCAGTTATCAATGCCAGAAGGAGAGCCCCTGAATGATCCCATCAATATCATACATCTGAAGTGGTTCTATGCTTGAACCATCTCTTATGCTCTAGAAAACCCATAAAAAAAAATAAAAATGAAAAATGAAAAAGTAAAGAAATATAATCGTCCAACCGTTAAAGCTTGGCAATTAAAGCACCTTGGAAAAGTATGTTGGTGAAAACCTAGAAACATGTGCCATACATAGTGGACTAGACCATTATCTATCAAACTCCCATCCCCCCATCCCCTTAACCCACTTATCACCCAATCCCCCTCCTTGTCTCAATCCCCCCACATCCCCACCTCCAGCCCATCCTTCCCAAGGTGTTCTATCCTCAAGCCTATCCAAGACAAAAATGAGTTCCTATCCCCAATCCTAATCTTCCTATATATATCATGTATAGCAAGATCCTCCTATCCCAATCCCTGAGCTTCTGTACATATCAGTTATATATTAACCATCCCCTTTGTACTATATTGTAGTGTCCCATTGTACATATCTTTGTCTGTCCTACAGCAACTATGATCATTTGAACTTGTCTCATCCAGCCTTGTACTTCAACAGCACCCTTTTTTGACTATCCTTGATCACATAATTATCCTTGATTCATCATTTTCCAACAAAAACACAATATTATCCTCATCAAACGGGTCCTTACAAGATGTATCCTTCCTCATCTCCAACCTAATCTCCCCCCATCGATCAAGCAATCAAATCTCTCTCCTTGGCAAAGGAAATTTTGTGGATTTCTCACTTTGATCTTGGATTTTGTCCTTTGGATCTTGTTTATCTTTTGCGGCTTCTTCTTGGTCCTCTCCTGAAAGTCACCATGATCCTTTATATCATGGTGCATTGTGAATGAGGAAAATCTGGGGCAAGGTATTTTGATCATCTTGTTTCTTCCTGTAAGTCAGTCGGATATGACCCTTGCATGTTCCACATGTGATCTTTCAGGTTACATGGCACACCTCAAAAATGTCATTTGTTTGTAGGTTCTCTAGAATTGTTTCCACCATGCCTCCTTCTTAGATCCATGTGTGATGCTGGGGAAACCCTTGTGTGTCTTTTTGTGTCAGTACTCTACAACATTGGTGACAAGGCCTTGAGTTCCCAGTAACCTTAGCAGGTCTCTAATGTTTCTATATCAAACTAGGTTGTTCTCTTCACATTTACACAATGAAATCCCCAAGTCCTATTAGCTGCATATAGATTAAATATTTCATCCTGTATCTCAAATCATATTGCATTCATGCATCTTTTCTCATGGTCAGAATTCTATTTATCCTCCTTCCCATCTCCTTCCTCCCCTTTCTTCCCGTTGGGTTCTTTTCGAGAAAATTCCAAAAAGTTTCCTCTTGGCGTTATTTTCTCGAGGGGGCACAACCCCTTACCATCTAATCTTGCCTGGGGCATCTTATTTTCTTATCTTTGATGCAACGCCACTTGTGGCATCGCATCAAAGAGGGGAAAAATGTAGACACCTAAAAATCCAACTTATTAATTAAATTTATTTTAATTAATAAAAGTCCTAATGACATCATAATTATTTAATTAATTATTATTATTATTATTTCCTCCTATTTTAATTAAATTCATTTAATTAAATAATCACTCCTAAAAATATTTAAATCAAATTTAAATATTTATCTCTCCTAATTTATTAAACTATTAAATAAATTGTCTCAACCCAAACTCTCTTTAAATAAATAAATAATTTATTTAAAATCCCCAAATCATAGATATCTTTTAGAATCCCCTAAACCTATCCTCTCATCCCTAATCAATCCCTAACCCTACTTAAGGGGTGATTCCTAACCCTCTTAGCCTAACCATCTCCCTTTGACCCAAAGTCAACACCCTCATTAATGAGCCTTACAAACTCATTAATGACCCCTTACACCCTCCTTAATGGATCTTACAGCCCTCTTAATGGAAACCCATCCCATTTATTCCACTCTTGTTCCCTTCACACTTCCAAACTATTTCTCACACATGTGTGAGCAACCTTGACCCCCTTACCCATTAATGCCCATCCTTATCTCTTTGACCGTAAACCCTAACCCTTGATCCTAAACCCTAACCATCATTCCAAACACAAGCCCTTCCTTAAATCCTATAAATAGCCCTCCTTCCATGAAAAAACATTAATCCCTCTTTCATTTCAATTGGATTGTTATCATGTTGAATTACATCTAGGATTTTCATAGTATGTATTAGAAATATTAGTTTGTTTTCATTTTTTCAAGCTTTATAACTCATCCTAGCATAGCTTAAATGGATTAATCTAGTTTTTTTTAAGCACTTAAAATAATTTTCAATCCATATCTCATCTATAACTAAAGTATAATGAATCTTTCATCCCATCTATAGTTTAGAATCTTCATTCAATCATTTGCACCATTTTAACCCTAGGGGCAAAAACTAGTTCCCTATACTAGGTTTTGTGCCACTTTTGGGGCCTCCATGGCTTGCGTATGGTATTGATCTACCCTCATATGTATTGGGGATATTATCATTGTGCTTGGAGATCACACCCACATCCCTCTTAAATGAGCAAATCAAATGGGGCTCAAGTGCTCTAATTTTGGCTCAATCTAAGGTGGTTTCGTGAGTAGATTTACTATATGTCATGTATGCTATGTTTTGAACTAATGTTTAAATGTCTTAGCATTCTCTTGAAATGTTAGGTTCACATCATCCACATCCTTGCTTGTCTTTTTGTGTTAGTCCTATGAAACGCTATTGACAAGGCCTTGAGTTTCCAGTAACCTTGGTAGGTCTCTAATGTTGCTATATCAAACTAGGTTGTGCTCTACACATTAACATAATGAAATCCCCAAGTCTTGTTAGCTGCATATAGATTAATCTTGCATCTTGCATCTCAAATCACCTTTTATTCATACATCTTTTCATTCATGCATCTTTTCTCATGATCAAACTTTGGTTTATCCTCTTTCCCCTCTCCTTCCACCATTTCCTTCCCACTTGGGTCCTTTTTGAGAAAATTCCACAAAGTTTTTTCTTTGCATTATTTTCTCAAGGGGGCACAACCCCTTACCATCTAAACCTCATCTGGGGCATCTTATTTTCTTGTCTTTGATGCAACGCCACTTGTGGCACTGCATCAAAGAGGGGCAAAATGTAGACACCTAAAAATCCAACTTATTAATTAAAATTATTTTAATTAATAAAAGTCTCAATGACATCATCATTAATTAATTATTATTGTTATTTTTTTTATTTTTATGGTAAAAGACCGAAGTCAATAATTTTATTAATCATATAGAAAAAGATACAAAAACCTTGCTCAGTGCAGGCACTGGTAGGAAAGAGTGGGGTTGAGAAAACCTCCAGCCTTGCTTGGGACCGTAGTCTGGAACCTAATACATGATATTTTAAGAGGGCATTCCCTCAAATTAAAGATTCATTTGATATACATAGGTTACACATTTTACAAAAAGTTTGTACATTGTTCTTGGTTGAAATAAGCTGCTTTTGTTGTTGTAATATCCCAAAAATGGGCTATAGGTTCATTAACCTCCTACATCCTCAAATCGAACAAAATCGACATCAAAGTCCTAACCTAAGGCACATCTATACATCAGTTTATCAAAATCCTAATTGATTATCTTAATTCTGCATCGGGGAATATTCCTTGAATATTCCTAATTTATCTAATTATCCTAATTGCATATTATTTGGCGATAAATGTCATTATTTATCCTAAAATTTGATTAATTGAATATTTTGAATATTTAATTAATTAAGTTTAATTCTGCCACTTAATTATTTAATTAGATTTAATTATATTTATTCCTAATTTATATTATTTAATTTTGACAATAAATAAAAAATCCTATGAATAATTGATTAAATTATTATTTAATTAATTAAATCAAGTTGTCAATATTTAATAATATAGTTTGGAATAAAAGTTTGATTAAATAATTGATTAACCCATAAATCAATTATTTTAATTCAAAATCAGTTAAGTTGAGAATAAATCACTTTATGTTTAAAAATTAATTCATATTAAATCATGCATAATCAGAAATGCAGTCAACTTTAAATCAATTTTCAATTTCAATTTGTTAACTTTCTAAACTCAACATTTGATGATGAGTTGAAAAAGTGAACTAAACTCTATTTTGAGTCAAAAAGTGCTTTTGCATGATTTTATGAGTTGATCTATTCATGATTTTTTGATAACTCAAAAATCAACTTGAGTTTATCACGAGTGATTTATGGCTTTTCTCAATGCATCCTCAAGCCCTGGATTTCTATAAAATCAAGGCTTAACTCCTCACAAAGGATCCCTCGAATATGCACAATTACTCTGGCGAATTTGCATATGGAGAATCAAGCTCTTGCGAACAAGGCAATTGTGAGATTTTGTTATTGTTTTTGAGGGTTCATAGTATTCATTCATAGCACATCATTGTTAGATTAATTTGATATCATTCCAATTCATTCTAGAGTAGTTTCATATCAAGTTTTTCATCTTATTGCATACAAAATCCAAAAAAAGAGAGATTAATTTGCATTCATCTCCATACATTTTTCAATCATTTAAATACTTCGTTTAGGTGTTGCATTGTCACTGATCTCGATCTAAATCTGAGAGTACCATACTCGCACCTACTAGAAGGCAGTAAATCACTTGGTTAGCTTATTTCATTTATTTGTAGATTTCTCGATTTGCTAACCTCTAATGTTTAATTGTAGTGTTGTATCCCCAACTAGGGAAAATTGTCACACACATTTTTTGCACCCACTGTGGGGCCCTGAAATAGGTTTCCATTCATCTTCTAACAATTTCTATCACTTTTCTATCATTTTCTATCAAAACTGCAATTTTTACTTTTTGTCCATACATTTTTCGTATGAGTTTTGACAGAGTGTTGTACCAGGACCCATGACTATCGTATGATAGTTGGTGTTTTCAAGAATCATCCCAGTTCTTATAGATTTTCATTTCAGGACTACTCTGTCATGTGTGCACAGACCCACTGTCGTATCGTGCCTAGATTGTCTATGAGAGGTAACCCATTGTTGTATGAGTTTTGGTACCAGAGATTCAATTATCGTATCAAATTTTCAATTTATCTTTCAAATTTGATTTTTGGATTTGGACTGACAGCTAACCCTAGCAATTGAGATCGTCTATTTCTGATTGGTACTTGCTGATTTTGATTGGAAAAGCACAACAAAAATTTCAAAAGCAGGTAAAATCTACTAAGCGCATTGTGAAGGAACTCAGGTATTCTATTGCATTTGATAACACTTCAATTTGGGATATAAAATGAATTCTCATGTGTCAAGATTGAGTGTCTTTCCTACTTTCATAAAACATACTTTAGTTTTGGGCTCTAAAATGAACATAGATTTTCTTTTTGCATATCTGTTACACATAGTAATTAGGCCCTATGAACACTATTTGTGGAGTTCTTGAGGGAGTGGGTTTCATTCACTTGTTTTTCATGCGAAGCTCTTCTTGAAGATAGATCCCCTTGTAGGTAGGGAGGATATTGTGATTATCTCACGTTCTACCTGGTTTGGTCCTCAACTTTGATTGGTACGTTCTCTCTTGGTCCCACTTAGAGAGCTCGATAGATATTGTTGTTGACATCACAAACCTTGGTGAGGTGATTTCAGTCTTAGCAAGTCAAAGAATCTATCTACTATGTTTGGGTAAAAGTGAAAAGGCTAGAGGATTATGCTCTAATCCCTTTTTGGGTAGTATCAGAAACTTAGATCCTTGAATGTGGACCAAGTCCCCATGTGTTCTATTTTTTGAGTCACCTTTAGAGAGGGTTAACCATAGTGGACATTCCCTTTTCACCATGGTAGCAACAACCTCTATATAAATGTCTTTAAGGAAGAAATCTCCACAAGTGTAGTCTCTTGTTGGGCTGTCAAATCTCCTCAACAACTCCTGATTGATTAAATTCTCAGATTGTGTCAAAACCCCAGTGCACCTGGATTGGATTTCACCCTGTTGAGATTACAAAAGTTGCAGAGTCAGACCATTACTAAAAACACTAGTGCTGCCAAATTTTTATTTTCTAGGATTATGTGTGTGATTGGAAATATTTTTTGAGAACATACACAAGTAGCATTCCTAGGGTTAGAACAATAAGTCACTTGATTGTTCATGTGCAAGGTTGCTTTGTCCCTTGCTCTTTTTTTTCAAACATGCTTGAATTCCCTTGCTTGCTATTCTGTGTGCTTGTTATCTACTTGGTTATTGAAAATGAACGAATTTGAGATGAACTCTTACACAAATCTTTAAACTTGGATAGAGAAACTTGCAAACAATTTGATACTGAAAACTGAAAAAATTGCAAATCTAAAGAAAAATTCCTTTATGGAGTCCAAAGTCATCCCATAGTCTCAGAAAGTCGTACAAGTTTTGCCCAAGTGTTGTGCTAGAATCCCTATATTGTCGTACGGGAGACTATCTACTATCGTACAAGTGTTGTAAAAAAAAGTCAAGAAAAATCAATCCCTGGTGCCAACTATCGTATGAGTGTTGCAATTTTCATATGAGTGCTTTCAATTATCATGCCAGACCTCACCTAGACTCGTATGAGCCTGGAGAAACTCGAATCAAAATTTTGAAAAGTTGCCAGGAACCTACCAAATTGGTCAGAAATTCAATTTTTATAGCCTACTTCTAGAGTTTGTCAAAAAATTCACTGTGTCAGTAATAGAGTAGAAACCAGAAGAATCCAATCATTTTCCCAAAGTGGTCTCTTGAGTTTGATCCAGCCATCTAATTTATCAATTTGAATCTCATCCATCTTGTGTCAAAACCTTGTCAAAATTGTCTTCAATTCATTCTTCAACAAAATGACTAAGTGATTGCGAGCTTGTGTCCACCATCTTTTGGCCATCTACCCATACATCTAGGGCATAGTATCCTTCATTTACATCCAAGTCAATCTTCAATCAATCCAATCTTGACAAGGTTGCATCATTTGATCTTCTTGAATCAAGTCATTCTTTAGTTGTCTTCATCTTGGTCTTTTGATTCACTCGAAGTTAATGGTGGAAACTAGAGCTTCATCGCAAAGAAAACAAGGAGAACAACCCAAATTATCTTCATCAGAATCTTCTATGATTTCTCAGACATTTCATCAACCTTACGACACAACACAATTTGGAGAAGACACTCTTGGAAATATTTACTTGAAAGGTGGTTATGTCACCCCACCTGTATCTGTTCACAAAGGTTCTCAACAAACTCCACATCAATCAATCCCTAGTAGTCTTCATAATAACACCATGTCTTAGGGAGGAGAAAACCAAGGCTCCCAAGGACATCAGTCTCAACATGGTGCGAATCAAGAACCCACACCTTCTAAAATTGCCCAATATCAAAATGATGATAACTTCAAAAGAATGATGAGACACTTCTTGTGTGAAGAGAAAGAGGCATATTTCCTAGATCTAGCTCGACAAGGAGCCAAGCTTCCTCCAAATTTCAATGTTGAAGATATCATCACTCAAGAGGAAGAAACTCCTATTACAACCATGATGAAATAGATGCATGCTATGCAAGTCAAGTTAAATAAGCTAGAAAAAGAGAAGGAACCTAAGGAGTTCTCTATGGAGGCCCTATGTCCTTTTCCATTTGACAAAAACTTGTACATGCCACCATTCCCAAAAAGAATAGAGATACCCAAATATGATAATTATGATGGCAACTCTGACCCTCAAGATCATGTCAGAGAAGTTTGTACTCAATCTATGGAGTTTATGCATGAACCAACCTACTTAATGCATCTTTTACCTCAATCTTTGGGAGGAGCAACCATTCATTGGTTCTCTAAAATGCCTCCAATAATCAAAACCTTTAAGGAGTTGATCAAACTATTTTATCAACAATACTCTTGCAACATTCAACATCCAATCACCATGATCAATATATGTAATCTGAAGCATAACTCAGGAGAACGCTTCTTGAATTTCCTTAAAAGATGGAGGAAAAGGTTTTCACTCTCTGCCTGACCTATTTCAAAAATTGAAAAACTCAAAATCTTCATCAACAATCTGGTTTTGAAACTCAATTATCCCTTGCAAATGAAAAATCATAAATCATTTGATAAAATGGTAGAGAATACCATCAAAATTGAGAATGTACTTATCAAAAAAGGAGACATATTGCTTCATAAGGAAAACAAGTACGAATCTGGTTCTAGTTCCAACAACAAAGACAAAGGTAAATTTTCGAACAAGAACAAGAATGTTGTAATGGATGGTGTTGTTGATCACGTCAGTGTCCCATCAAAAGCACTAGCATTCAATCTCACCATGGGCACTCAAGCCATAAAAGCTTCTAAAAAAAAGGCATCTAAACCATCTCAAAAGTTGAAAGACTATAAACCATGGGTTACAATACCAAAACGTGAGTTCACTCCTTTGGGTGAGTCCTTGGAATCTTCCATGAAAACTCTCTTAGTGAACAGAATCATCTCATTGCTCGAGATAAAAGTATTTGATCCTGAACCTAAACCAAAATGGTGGAAAGAGACCGATTTCTGTGACTTCCATCAAAACAAGGGTCATAAAACCAATAACTGCATACACCTGAAACATCTCATACAAGACAAAATTGAAAATGGAGAAATTGTAATTGATAATCACAAAACCAACAATGATCATACAACATTCATGGAACCATTTCTGAAACATGGTCAAGGAGATTCATCTTCTCAGCCTAACATGGGTGCTAAAGTCAATTACATCTACTTTGGAAACAATGCTATCATAAATATTGTGGAACCATGCCTATATGAACATTGCAATGTCATCACAATTGTAAGAAAGGATAGAGATAATCAATTAGAACATGCAGTAACTCAATCACAAGCTTAGGCACATCTACAAGGACAAAACTCAAATTCATCAAATACCCTTAAGGTGTCTTTTAATCTTTCATCTACTTCCAAATAGAGGGCTACCTTTAAAATTATTGAATCCTAAAGAGACCATGCCTACATCATACAATATTTTCCAAAAACTCCAACATACCAATGCAAAAATATCCATGTTTGAGTTGCTTCAGATATCTCCTGCTCATAGGGCTATTATGGATAAGGCTCTTCTTGGTTCCAATATTCCTGACAATCTTGATTTAGATAGATTCCAGACTATGGTTGGTCATTTGACATCCCCTAGTATATCTCCTTTTTAGAGGAAGATTACAATTCACTGAGTCATTCACATAACTAGCCCTTATACATTGAAGTCTTGATCCAAAACCATCATGTCAAACACGTGTTGATAGATGGAGGCACTGGTCTGAATATCTGTTCTTAAAAATTGATCACACAACTGGGGTTATCAGAAGATGCTATTGATCCTAAAAATAAGATAACCATCAAGGCATATGATGAGCAAGAAAGATATTCAAAAGGAACAATTGTCCTACCTATCAGAACAAGACTTGTTATTAAAGATATCACTTGTCAAGTTCTAGATCTTCCATTGGCTTACAACGTTCTTCTAGGAAGGCCTTGGATACATGAAATGAAATCTATTCCATCAACATACCATCAATGTGTGAAGTTTCCTTATCATGGAGTAGAGGTCGTGATTCTAGTTGACATATCCACATCTTACAATGCCTTGAAGGAAAGTGCTGACAAACTTATTTCGCATAATAGAGAATCTTTCACCAAGCAAATAGACATTGCATCTACATCCAAGATGGAAGACATTGCCAAAGAAGTCAAAATCAAGGACATAGGCATGGGAGAATATACTATGGAACCAGTCCTATCTCTCACATCTCTCTTGTTGTCCCCAAAATCTTATGGACAACCTTCAGACAAGGTGAAACCTACAGCTAAAGAACCCCAAGTCATATTTAATGGGAGTTTTATCATAGAAAACATGTCCAAGAAATAATCTGATGAAGAAGAAGCTATACTAGCATGGTTATACAAAGATGAGTCTCAATCCCAGACAGTTAAAAAATGTGACTCTAAAACACCTAAAATCCCTATCAAATCTTATGGACCAGGTCATAAAATCATGTCTAAAATGGGATACATTGGAAAAGGACCTCTAGGAATAAGAGGCAAAGGCATTATAAAACCAGTTGAACATTGTGGAAGGATGATTAAAGATACTATAGGCCTAAGCTATCAAAAGAAGCCTTTTTATCTTAGCAAAAACTCCCCACATGTCTTAGAACAGATTGAACCATCAACAAAAACTCAGCTAGGGGAAGAAACAAAACAATCAAACAGTGATGGTTCAGACACCTTTGAGCTTATTCCTTATGAACATTTTCCTCAAGAAATACTAGATCTCCTTAAAGATGAAGAAAAACCTAAGGAAAATATCAATGTGGTAGCTACACAAGAACCTACTACTAACCAAGAAGAAGGTAAACTTGTCACCATAGCTGAAAATTTGGGATACAACAATGATTCTAAAATAGACTCTCATGAGTATGAATTCAAATCAGAATTAGAAGGAAACTCTACTTGGGGGATTCATCCTGACTTTACACATGTTCTCAAATTTCCCAAAGGTCTAGATGAAGAATCAGATGATGAATCAAATGACTATGAATGAGGAGTTATTCCAGAAGAAGATGAACTTATCACTGAGAAACACATTGATGTCATTCACCAATATTCACCAAAATGTGATGTAAGTCTAGAGTGAAATGATGAACTTAACAAGTCTGATCCACCTACTCCTGAAGTGGGATCCAATAATGACATTGAGACTATTCGTGCATTGAACATTTAGAGAAGTAATATCACCTTTGAATTTGAGAGTCAGGTTAGGACCAATGATGACAACACCATATGCATGAACACAATTTCCCAATCCTTCCATACATTGACTATCCAACATCCAGAGCTTATTGACCAAATAGCTACCGATCTGAGCCAAGATATCTATACCTTTCAAAATGACTATGCCCTTTCTTGCTACCTCAATGCAGTGGAACCTATGATGACTTCCATCAGTGAATTGAGCCTTAGCATGAAAGAGTCAGATATCAAATATCTCAGTCAAAAAAATAAGAATAAAAAGAAACAAAGTTCTAAGGGTAAAAACCACTTCGTGGTAGTCTCAGAACCTAAAATAGTAAAAATAAAATATGTATTCTGTTAGCACCTGTAAAATTTTCATGGCTGCACACCCTTTTTCTTGGCCTCTGCATCTTTTTTCCTTGTCTCTAGCTTGAGAACCCTAGGTGAAAATTTCATATTCTAGCCATTGGGAAGGAAAACCTAAGTGTCCCCTAGCCTTGTTCTAATTTTGTGTTACTTTTCAGGTCACTTAAAACCTCATAAAGACACGTGCGTTAAATTTTTATTCACTCGGTGGTCTTTATTTTCCCTAAGTTTCTAGCACCCAGCGAAATATTTTTCCTAAGTCTAGCATTAAATATTTCCTAATGTTTTTGGCCTTCATTCTTTCTTGGGCCCGGTCTTTTGACAACATCTTGATCCAATGGTTGGCATATAAGTGCATAAAATCTTTTAAGCCCTTTAGATCATGCACCATCCGTCTGATTATCCAGGTATTCAGGTTAGTAATAAATGACGGGTCCATCTGCCAGGTGTGCATAGTTGGCATCTTCTCATTGGTCCACATAATAATGACTAGACATGTTGTTAGTGGGGCCAGGTTTTTCGACGTTCAGTGGGTTCTGACACTTGCAGAGCATCGACGGTCAGTGTATGATCTGAAGGGCTTTTTCTGAAAAACCAAATCATGAGACGACCATTGATTTCATATCCTATAGAGGACCTACAGAATGGGGATAAGATTCTTAATCAACAATGGGCATATAATCTGATGGAATCTTTTGGCTCTATGCGAAGATGAGACGATCATCGATCTTCTTATAAGCTGGCCCATGGGTGAATCTCGGTCTTTTGGAGGTTCTGAAAAAATATTTAGCGGCCTGACAAATTTTCAAAGGCTTCGCTCATTTGCGAAGAAAGGTGGCAGTGCTCTAAATGTTTTGGCAATTTGGTAAACAAGCATTCACATAATCACTAAATAAACTGGCAGAGAGAAAAGGTGTTCTACGAACTGGTGAAACCCTTCAGTTGCTAGTTCACCAAATGTGACTAGGGTCATATTAAAAGGTTGAGTCATAAAGCTCGCGAAAGAAAAAGATCGAACGGTCATGACTTAAAGTTGATCTCAGTTTGAATGATGACCACTGATTTGCTGCTAGCACCATGGATGTAACCGTTGCAATTTGAATTCAAAATTTTAGAGGGTTTCTCGATGATAGAAAGGACTAGCTTTTAATGTTTTAGCGGCCAAATTTGATTAGTTTGGTGGTGCCGACTGTTGCAGTGTGGTCCAGTGAGTTTGATGATTATTTGTAGAGAATTTTGTACCATGAGGGGATGGGTTTTCTTGCTCAAGGCATGTTACAGGTGTCTGATCAGGTTGACAAACATGGTTGATTGATGGTCTTCAGTACAGTCCCAGAAGAATTACCATAAATGAAGACTAATTTTTAGGTCTGATCGCTCAGGGTTGCTTGGTTTTCCCTCCAATGTATTGAATTCTGATCTTTTGAATTGTTTTGGTGGCTGGAAACCCTAGCCCTTACCCTGGTTATCCATAACTTGTTGCATCCTAACTTGTTTAGGATTCCAAGGTAACTAGGGGTATATAGTTTTGAATTGTTGATTTTGAAAGGGTTCCAGTTTCGAAGTTCAAAATCAGTCCCGAGTTTCTGGTCCCAAGGGTTTGTAATAGTTTTTGATTCAGTGTTTGTTGATGAAAGAAGAAAGTTGCAAGTCTAAGCTGTAGTTTGCAAGTAGGGTGTCTTGTGATTCATTGTATACACAGAAGGAATTCATCATACTTAATATAAATATCTGATTCTTATCTCTCCTTTGTGTCAAGTCAAGTAAGCTTTGAGTTTTCTAGCTCATTACATATTGTTTTTATGTATGTATCTTCATTCTTGAGTTTTGATCTAGGATTGGATTAAACAATGCTCTAAATGGGATATGAGTTTTCCCTTGTCTATGTAAGGATGTTCTCTAAGCAGTAAAGATTAGGATAAATGTATTTATGGCTATGAATTCTTAGATATTCTCAAATCTATGTGTCTTTGTGTCTAAGAAATCTTGCCCAATGGATGAGGCACTGGCCTAAATGAGTACTTCTCTTGTTAACATACATTGATTCAAGTTATTACATTCCAAGTCTTAAAATCAATAACCTTTCTAAGCTTTAGGTCTTTGGTTGTGTGGTTGTGTTACCCAATAGTAATGGAGAGTCAATGAATGTGTGGTTAACATTTAGTACTTTCTTACTATCAATCTATTATTCAAACCCAATCTTTGGTGTGTAAAGTATAGTTTTCACTGGGTTAGGTGCACCTACCTTGGTTTTGCAGAGCCAGAAGTGAAGAGGGTAGTCTTGTCCCTATAGTTGGTCTAGTTACCCTAATATCCTTCTACATTTTGGAATTTACCTATCCTAAAATCTATCTAAGGGTATATTGGCAGCCTAAGAGCATAAGCCATTTTGAAACACCAATAAGATGGTGACTTTGCTGGGGAATGTTACACAAGTCTATAATAACCAATAGGTCATCATTGTAAGAAATAGGGTTATTCTTGTCCCTTGTCTTGTCAAGCTCATTTGGATATTTGTTAGTGAGAAAATAGTATTGTAAGATTCCCAATATTCTTGGGTGGCGACTCAAACATCTTTGCAGTAGTGCTAGTTAGTAGATTATTTATAAAATGAGTTACAGGGGTACTAGGTCTCAGAGAAAGGAGCATCCTGAAGACAGAATGGAAGAAGGTATTCCAAGCAATTCTAGGCCTAGTTAGACAAGGGGAGGAAAGAAGAAAAGAAATGTTTCTCATACTTGGAAAAGTAAAAAGGATACAAGAGAAGAAACTCAAACCAAGCCTGGTCAAGAAGAAAATATTTCAGAATATGAAGAGGCTGTTGATTTGGGACTGAACTAGTATGAGGATGAATTTCAAGTGGGAGATGATGAATCTAAGACTACTCTCCCAAAATTAGAAGAAATCTTTGAAGAGCTCTATGAGTTGGAGAGAAAAATCCAAGAACAAGTTGCTATCAGACAACAAAGAGAAAAGGATAAAGAAGACAGAGTAAGACAAGCCATGATAAGTGTTGATCAGCTAAAGAGGCAGTTGTTAGATTTGGAGGCAATTAATTTTGTCCCAGAGCTTGAAAGAGCAGAGAAACAACCTATTGTGTAGAGAACACATGAGATAACTAGGCCTAGAGATAAAGGCAAATAGAAAGTTGTTGAAGTTCAAATCAATGAAAAAGTTCATGTGGAAAACCCATTAGAGCAAGGGTTGAGATTAGATGTAGACCTTGAGAAGGCCAAAAAAGAAAAAGAAATATTAGATAAAGAATTAGAGAAGGAAGAATTGGAAGCCACTGCTGCAGAAATAAGGAAGAAGATTGATTTTCTCAAGCATACCTCAGGACCTTCAAATGTTACTACTTCCTTTTTGGGACAAGGTGGAAATCATGGTAACCTTGCAACTCAAACAAATGGCATTCCGGGTGCTACTAAAATTCCTGCTGGTTCAAACACAAGGACATCTACATCTCAAGGAATGGACCCACCTCAAGGAGTTCCTGTTCATGAAAGGTACAAACAACTTATCTTTTTTGGTATTCCTGGTTATCCTAATGTAATTCCTGATGAAATTAGAAAGAAGCTCCCAAAGTTTGCTGGGAACAATGTCATCACATGTGAGGAACATCTAAAATTTTTTATGGATGTAATAGATTATTATAATGTTGAGCTTGATGATGTTGCAATGAAGTTATTTGTACAATCTCTGACTGAGGATGCTAGGAACTAGTTTAGAGGATTGCCCCATGCTAGTATAGGATCTTGGAATGAATTTAAGAATTGTTTCAAGGAGCATTATGGAGATAAAACAAATGAGGGTTTTATTTTGAATGAATTCAATAACATAAAGAAAAATTAGAATGAAGAGATCCTTGAATTTAATATAAGATTCCAAAAGGCTATGCATAGGCTCCTGCAAGTTATCATATTAGATGATAGAATGTGTCTTGTGACATACTTAAATGCTTTTGATGCAAAGATGGGGTACCTTTTAAGGGATAAGAACCCTAGAAATCTTGGGGAGGCTTACAAGTTGGCTATCGACATAGAAAGTAATAGAAGAATATTACGAAAATTAGGGAGGATAGATGATTATAGGCCTCAAATGCAAAATAAGAAAGAAATGGGAAGGTTAGCTAATTTTAAGCCAAAGGAGGAGGATAATCTAAAGTAGATTCTAAGTGATTTAGAGGATCTAAAGCCTGATGAAAAAAGAAACAATAGGGTTGCAATAAATGACCGACCTATTTCAAGTAATTTTAGTAGGCAACCCAGAATGCAGAATTACCCATACAATACTTAGTGGAAGGATGGCAAGCCCATTTTTCCAGTTAAAAGGGATAGGCCTGATGATAGGATTCCTCATCCTTTGCAAAGAAATTTAGTTAACATGAATGATGATATCCCATGGTGTGCTACTTGTCAATCTCCTCATAATCCAGAGCATTGTGTTATTGCTCTGAATTTATTTGAGAACCAAGAACAAGATAAGCAATATGATTAGAGTGGTTGTGCAATGAATTCTTCACATGCATGGGATGAGATTGACTCTATTGATGATGAGGAAGAATAATTTGATGATGTTGGATGTGGTGCAGTGAAGTGTGAGGAACATGTTTCCTCAAGGAGACCCTCTGATGAGGAAATTGCTCAAATCACTACAGACATGGTCACTCAAGCCAGAAGCAATTACAATTTAAGAAATAGGAAAATTAGAAGCACAATTGGTAAACCTGGTAGTATGTTTATTGAGAATTCAAAAAGGAGTACACAACAGGTTGAGGAAAAGGAGAAAGGTGTTGGTGTTGTCAGTCAGGTTAAAATTAAAAAGAGGAGTGGGCCTATGGCAATACCTAAGGGTAAAATAAAAACATCAGAAGTAGCTATTCCCATACCTCAGAAGGAAGATGAATTTGTGCAAAAGGGTAAATCTAACTTGACTATCCAGAAGGAGGATAAAGATGTCACTGAGATTAAGGAAGACATGGGCAACCATACATATGTTCCCATTGATATGACTAAATTGCTTTCACAAATAACTGTCAAAGTTCCACTTTTGGAAATGATGAGAATAGAAGAGCACAAGGTCAAGGCCTTGGATTGGGTAAATGGTGCTTCTTCAATAAAGGTCCAAGAAATGAGTAGGAGTGATAAGCATGTGGCTTCTTTAGATGACACACTTGACAGTAAAAATGAAGAAATTGTCTCTAAGATCCCTTAGATATTTTTGAATGCAAATGTTGCAAATGCTGCATCAGGGATAGTTGATCCTTTTTTTATCTCCCTTATGATAAATAGAAAGTTATTGAAGAATTGCATGATTGATTCTAGAGCATCAAACACTATCATGCTTGCAAAAATCATGAAGTCATTGGGACTAAAGGTTGATACACCTCATGGGAGATGCCAAGCTATGGACTCAAGAGAAGCACCAATTATTGGTACCATTAAGGCATTGCCTTATAAATTAGTAGCATTTCCTGACAAACAACTATGAGTGTTCTTGTAGTTGATATTCCTCCTCAGTATGGGATGCTATTGTCTAGAAGGTGGAGTGCTTCTATGGGAGGAAGTATTCAGTGTGACTTGTCTTTTGCTACTTTTAGCATTGGAGGAGAAAGTGTAAAAGTTTCAAGGGAAACTAGAACCCCACATATGATTGAGGAGGATGAAGATGACAATATGAATTGTTTTGTTGACACTGATATTGGCTCTTTCCAAGTTCAAGAGAGAGAAGTGCAAGAAAAGGTCAAGCTTGTCCTTCTGGCTGATGATGAAAATAATATGGCAGAAGGTAATGTCTTATGGACAAATATATTTTGATGGAGCAAGTTCAAAGGAAGGTGCCGAAGCAGGAGTGCTACTGATATCCCTAAGTGGTAAGACTTTCAAGTTTTCTTTCACTCCCTTGTTCCTTTGCACAAATAATGTTGCTGAATATGAGGCCCTACTGATTGGTTTGAGACAAGCATCAAAACATGGAATCAAACATCTTAGGGTGATTGGTGACTCTGAGTTAATAATTTCTCAGATTAGATCAAGGTATGCATCAAAGAATCAAAGGCTGGAACAATATAGAAATGTTGTTTGGGATGAAATTGAAGGTTTCAATGCCTTTGGTATTGATTGGGTGGATAGAAGCCAAAATAGGATGGCTGACTTATTGGTAAACATAGCACTAAGGCCAGAGGATATTACTTTTGTGGGGATATCAAAGATTGAGTTCAAGTCTAGGCCTTCTATCCCAGACAATGTTGAGAATTGGCAGGTATTTTCTAATGATCAGGATATACTAAGGTTTTTGTAGTGTGATTCTCATTTTGATGGTTAGGAGATGGATTACAGCACTTATGTTGACATCAAAAATGGAAAAGAAAATGTTCTTGGGAAGGAAGTTTTGCAATTGAAATCAAATAGGATCCCAAGGGGATTGGTTGCTCTTGAGAGGGCATTTGATGATAAAGAAAGGACTTGTTTTCCTAAATTTGTTGATAAGATAAATGATTTGGAGGAAGTAAATTTAGGAACAAGTCAAATACCTAAAAATGTTTATATAGGTAAATTTTTGTCCCAAAGAACTAGGAATAATCTGATTGATCTTCTCAAAAAAGTTAGACATGTCTTTGCATGGTCTTATGATGATTTGAAAGCCTATAGAGAGGATCTATTCCAACATGAAATACCATTGAAGGAAGGTACTAAACCTTTTAGGCAAAAATTAAGGCCTGTGAATCCTACCTTGGCACCAAAAATGCAGATGAACTCAAAAAGATGATGGATGCTGGCATCATCAAGCCTGTCAGACATTCTACTTGGGTGTCAAACTTGGTTCCAGTCAAGAAAAAGAATGGTGACATTAGGTTATGTGTTGATTTTAGGAACTTGAATGTCAATTCTTTGAAGGACAATTATGGTTTGCCTAATATGGAAAATATGCTGCAAAAGGTTACTGGATCAGAGTTAATGTCTATGATGGATGGTTTCTTTGGATATAATCAAGTCATGGTCAAGGAGTCAGAATAGTTCAAGACTGCATTCACTACCCCTTGGGGAACATATGTTTATGTTAGAATGCCTTTTGGTCTGACAAATGCAGGAGCTACATTTTAGAGAGCTATGGATGTGGCCTTTGTAGACTTCATAAACAAATTTCTAGTGGTATATCAGGATGACCTCATAGCATATTCAGATAAGGAAAGTCAGCATTGTGAACATCTTGAGAAAATTTTTATTAGGGCTTTGGAGTATGGGATTTCCTTGAATCCAAAGAACTGTTACTTTGGTGTTGTGGAAGGCAAGCTCTTGGGACATATTGTGTCCAAGGATGGAGTGAGAATTGACCCTGAAAGGGTTATGGCTATAGACAAGCTTTCACCACCTAGAAATGTTAAAGGAATACAATCTTTCTTTGGGTAGGTAAATTTTCTAAGGAGATTTGTTACAAATTTTGTAGAAATCAGTATCCCTATCTCTAGGATGTTGAAAAAAGAGGCAAAGATTGAATGGAATGAAGAAGCAGATGAATCTTTTAGAAGTATCAAAATGGCCATCAAGGATGCTCCAATTTTGAGGACACCTGATTATGGTAAGCCCATGCAGATATTTTCTTTTGCTTCTTGTCATACAGTTGCAGCAATTTTATTGTAGAAGAATTCAGATGGATATGAACAACCTATATCATTCTTTAGCAAATCCCTACAAGCAACAAAATTAAAATATGATATTACTGAGAAACAAGCTTATGCTTTAGTTAAAGTAGTCAAGGCTTTTAGATGTTACCTTGTGGGAGCTAAGGTGGTTGCTTATGTTCCTAGTGCTGCAGTTAAGGATATATTGGTGCAACAAGAAGTTTCAGGGAAAAGATGTAGATGGATCAATAGGATCCAAGAATTTAATATTGATATCTAGATTACAAAGTTGGTAAGAGGCTTAGGTCTTGTAAAATTAATGACACAAAGTAATTTAATTGCAAATCATGTAAATGTGTTAGAAGAAGAACAAAGGCCATATATTTGTGATATGGATTATTGTGGCTGGTACAAAGATGTTATTGGTTACTTGCAGAAATTGGTCCTCCCCCTTGAGATGGATGAAAATAGAAGGATAACTATCAAGTTGCAATCTGCAAGGTATGTCATTATACATGGTAAGTTGTGATGGAGAAGCAATGAAGGAGTATTGCTAAAGTGCATAGACCATGGGAGATCTAAAGCTCTGTTAAAGGAAATGCACCAAGGTGTTTGTGGAGGACACTATATGGCAAAGACCATAGCTCACAAGATCCTTAGGTTTGGATTTTGGTGGCCTGTAGTTTTTAAGGATACACATCAGTTTGTAAGAAAATGTGATGCATGTCAGAGATTTTTTGGAAAGTTGAAGTTTAATGGAAATTTTCCACTCTGACCTATTGCAGTTCAAGCTCCTTTCCAAAAGTGGGGTATATATTTTATTGGAGAAATTCCAAACAAGTCTAGTGGTGGACATTCTTACATACTAGTGGCAATAGACTATTTTACCAAGTGGGTTGAAGCTATCCCTACTAGAAAGGCTACTAGAAAAGTGGTAGCAGATTTTATGATTCAGAACATCCTTACCAGGTTTGGTTACCCAGAGGTATTTGTGGTTGATAATGCAATGTGTTTTAGACAACAAGAATTTAGTGATTTTTGTCAGCAATATGGGATACACATTTCATTTTCTTCCCCATATCATCCACAAGGAAATGGCCAAGCTGAGTCCAGTAACAAAAGTCTGATTAAGATTCTCAAGAGAGTGTTGGACAAGAATAAGAAAGCCTGGGACTCAAAGTTATGGCGGGCACTATGGGCTGATAGGGTAACTATAAAGAAGGCCATAAGTTGTGCTCTATTTGATTTGGTATATGGAATAAGTGCTAGATTGCCTTAAAATAATCTATTACATATGTAGAAGTTTATTCAGGCATATGATGAGGACTTGAATGATGAGATGAGAGTAAGAATGGATGAGTTGATCCAGTTGGAAGAGGTAAGGAGAGATGCACATGAAAGAAATGAAGCATTGCAGAGACAATGTAAGAATTTGTTTGATAGGAGGGCTACTCAAAGGAGTTTTGAAGTTGATGACCTTGTCCTGATGTGGAATGCAAGATTGGAAGATAAGGGGAAGCATGAAAAATTTGACCCTATTTGGTTGGGACCTTATCTTATTGAGAGCAAACGGGGGACAGATTCTTATGTCTTGAAGGATTTAACTGGTGGTACTTTGGAATTGCCTGTTCATGGACAATTCCTAAAGTTTTACTTCTCCTAAAGTATCTTTTCCATGAGTAGTAGTTTAGGTTTTCCCTTGTACAGTCATCTATTTTTGTTTCTTGGGCCAAAATTTTGAGTTGGTTTGCTCTTCTAGGAGATTCTAGCTTGCTCATTGTATTTGCAGGAGATACACATCCTTGAGTATGAGCCATTGTTAGCACCTGTAAAATTTTCATGGCTGCATACACTTTTTCCTGGCCTCTGCATCATTTTTCCTTGTCTCTGGCTTGAGAACCCTAGGTGAAAATTTCATATTCTAGCCATTGGGAAGGAAAACCTAAGTGTGCCCTAGCCTTGTTCTAATTTCATGTTACTTTTCAGGTCACTTAAAACATCATAAAGACACATGTGTTAAATTTTTATTCACCCGATGGTCTTTATTTTCCCTAAGTTTCCAGCACCCAGCAAAATATTTTTCCTAAGTCTAGCATTAAATATTTCCTAATGTTTTTAGCCTTCATTCTTTCTTGGGCCCGGTCTTCTGACAACATCTTGATCCAATGGTTGGCGTATAAGTGCATAGAATATTTTAAGCCCTTTAGATCATGCACCATCCGTCTGATTATCTAGGTATTCATGTCAGTAATAAACAGTGGGTCCACCTGCCAGGTGTGTGTAGTTGGCATCTTCTCATTGGTCCACATAATAATGACTGGACATGTTGTCAGTGGGGCCAGGTTTTTCAAGGTTCAGTGCATTCTGACACTTGCAGAGCATCGATGATCAGTGTATGATCTGAAGGGTTTTTTCTGACACACCAGATCATGAGACAACTATTGATTTCATATCTTGCCAGAGGACATGTAGAACGGGGATAATATTCTTAATCAACGACGGGTGTATAATCTGATGGAATCTTCTAGCTCTATGTGAAGATGAGATGACCATCAATCTTCTTATAAGTGGGCCCATGGGTGAATCTCGGTCTTTTGGAGGTTCTGAAAAAATATTTAGCAGCCTGAAAAATTTTCAAAGGCTTCACTCATTCACGAAGAAAGGTGGCAGTGCTCTAAATGTTTTGGCGGTTTGGCGAAAAAGCATTCATGTAATTGCTAAATAAACTGGCAAAGAGAAAAGGTGTTCTGTGAACTGGCAAAACCCTTCAGTCGCCAGTTCACCAAATGTGGCTAGGGTCATATTAAAAGGTTGAGTCATGAAGCCCACGAAAGAAAAAGATCGAACGGTCATGACTTAAAGTTGATCTCAGTTTGAATGATGACCACCGATTTGCTGCTAGCACCATGGATGTAATCATTGCAGTTTGAATTCAAATTTTCAAAGGGTTTCTCAGTGATAGAAAGGATTGGTTTTTAATGTTTTAGCAGTTGGATTTGATTAGTTTGGTGGTACCGACTATTGTAGTGTGGTCCAGTGAGTTTGATGATTATTTGCAGAGAATTTTCTACCATGAGGGGATGGGCTTTCTTACTTGAGGTGTGTTACAGGTGTCTAATCAAGTTGAAAAACATGGTTGATTAATGGTCTTCAATACAGTCCCAAAAGAATTACCATAAATGAAGACTAATTTTTAGGTCTGATCACTTAGGGTTGCTTGGTTTTCCCTCTAATGTATTGAATTCTGATCTTTTCAATTGTTTTGGTGGGTGGAAACCCTAGCCCTTACCTTGGTTATCCGTAGCTTGTTGCATCCTAACTTGTTTAGGATTCCAAGGTAACCAAGGGTATATAGTGTTGAATTGTTGATTTTGAAAGGGTTCCAGTTTCAAAGTTCAAAATTAGTCCCGAGTTTCTGGTCCCAAGGGTTTGTAATAGTTTTTGATTCAGTGTTTGTTGATGAAAGAAGAAAGTTACAGGTCTAAGCTATAGTTTGCAAGTAGGGTGTCTTGTGATTCATTGTATACACAAAAGGAATTCATCATACTTAATATAAATATCTGATTCTTAACTCTCCTTTGTGTCAAGTCAAGTAAGCTTTGAGTTTTCTAGCTCATTGCATATTGTTTTTATGTATGTATCTTCATTCTTGAGTTTTGATCTAGGATTGGATTAAACAATGCTCTAAATGGGATATGAGTTTTCCCTTGTCTATGTAAGGATGTTCTCTAAGCAGTAAAGATTAGGATAAATGTATTTATGGCTATGAATTCTTAGATATTCTCAAATTTGTTTGTCTTTGTGTCTAAGAAATCTTGCCCAATGGATGAGGCAATGGCCTAAATGAGTACTTCTCTTGTTAACATACATTGATTCAAGTTATTACATTCCAAGTCTTAAAATCAATAACCTTTCTAAGCTTTAGGTCTTTGGTTGTGTGGTTGTGTTACTCAATAGTAATGGAGAGTCAATGAATGTGTGGTTAACATTTAGTACTTTCTTACTATCAATCTGTTATTCAAACCCAATCTTTGGTGTGTAAAGTATAGTTTTCACTGGGTTAGGTGCACCTGCCTTGGTTTTGTAGAGCCAAAAGTGAAGAGGGGAGTCTTGTCCCTATAGTTGGTCTAGTTGCCCTAAGATCCTTCTAAATTTTGGAATTTACCTATCCTAAAATCTATCTGAGGGTATATTGGCAGCCTAAGAGCATAAGCCATTTTGAAACACCAACATATCTAAAGGTGAAAACCTCTTTGAGGTGCCTAAGGATGAGATATTTGATGTCCTTTCAATTCACTTACAGGACAGATCTCTAGTATTGATAGAGCCAACTCAATCTATAAACTTGGGTACATCAGAGGAACCACAACTAATTCATCTAACACAATCTCTTTTGGAAGAAGAAAAATAGGCATTCGCTACTTTCTTAATAGAGAAGAAGATCAACTTCACATGGAAGTATTCAAATATACCAGGGTTATATCCAAATCTAAAAATGCATCATCTTTCTATTGCTCCAGGAGTCAAACCTATTAAATAGAAGTTGTGAAAGATGCATCCTCATGTTGCACTCTTAGTCAAAGCTGAATTAGAGAAATTATTGAAAGCTAGATTTATCTGAGTTATTGACTATGCTAAATGGATCGCTAACAGAGTTCTAGTTTCAAAACTAGACAAATCAATCAAAGTGTGCACAAATTTTAGAGATGTAAACAAAGCATGCCCTAAGGATGATTTTCCATTACCAAACATTGATATGATAGTGGACATGACTACAGGTTTTGAAATGTATTCTTTAATGGATGGTTTCTCTAGATACAACCAAATCAAAATTGCTCCAGAAGATTAAGAGAAAACAACTTTTACATGTGCATGGGGTACTTTCTGTTGGAATGTCATGCCATTTGGTCTAAAGAATGCTGGTGCTACATATCAACGAGCTATGACATCTATCTTTCATGATATGATGCATTGAACTATGGAAGACTATGTTGATGACAGCTTGGCTAAATCAATGATAAGAATAGAACATTTGAGTGATTTGAGAAAAATACTATATAGAATGGAGAAGTTTAGTCTTAGACTGAACCCTAAAAAGTGTGCTTTTGGTGTCACTTCTGGAAAGCTTCTAGGCTACATTGTTTCAAAGAAAGGCATTGAAGTAGATCCTGCTAAGGTCAAAGCTATCATGAAGATGCAACCTCCCAAAAATATCAGTCAAATGAGAACCTTACAAGGAAGAGTACAATCAATTAGACATTTCATATCTCAGCTAGCAAACATATCACAACCTTTCACAAAAACATTACATAAAGGTGTGAATTTTGCATGGAATGAGGAATGTGAAAAGAAATTCAATCATATCAAGCAATATCCATAAAATCCTCCTATCTTGATGCCTCCTATCCAAGGGAAGCCATTGATTGTATATGTCTCCACCATAGATACATCATTGGGGGAATTACTGGCACAACATGGTGAAAACAAGGAGAGAGCTATCTACTACATTAGTAGAACACTGGTAGCATATGAAAATAAATATTCAATGATAGAGAAATCATGTCTAGCTATCATCTTTGCATCACAAAAATTGAGACACTACATGTTAGCTCATACAACACAATTGATAGCTAAGATAGATCCATTGAAATACTTATTGAGCAAAGCTGCCCTCATAGGTAGATTAGAGAAATGGGTGATGCTATTGAGCAAATTTGATAGAGTATGTTGAAAGGAAAGCTATCAAAGGCCAAGTCATTTCTGATCAACTGGATGAAGCACCATTGTTTGATGATACACCATTATAGATGGAATTTCCTGATTCATCCATCATGAACATATCTTCCAGGACATGGCATCTTTTATTTGATGGATCTTACACATAGAATGGATCTGGAGTAGACATATTATTCATAACACCTCAAGGTTACTCAATACCTAAAGCATTCAGAATAAAATTTCCTTGCAAAAACAATATTGCTGAATATGAAGCATTACTTAATGGCATGAAGATAGTAATTGAGTGGTGAGTAATAGAATTGCACATTCATGGAGACTCACAGCTAGTCATACACCAGGTCAATGATGTGTACCAAAAAAAAGATGAGAAATTAGTTCCATACAAATGCATGGTAGATGACTTGAAGAAATATTTCATATATGTCACAATTGAATAGATTCTTAGAATAGAGAACAAGGTTGGTAATGCTATGGCAATGTTATCATCTCTACTAAAGCAATCCAAACATGAGCCACATTATGAGTTCCTGGTGGAAGCATTGTCATTTCCTGCATATGATTCCACTGAAACCCACATGATCTACACTGTTGTTGGTCATGATACTTCCAGATACAAAAACCTATACTCCTACCTTCAAGACCAAATCATTCCCAACACCTTCAACCACCATGAGAAATGTTACCTTATCTAAAACGCATCCTAGTATGTCATCATTGGTAATGATCTATACAAATAGAGTATAGATGGTACACTTCTTAGGTGTTTACAATGAGAAGAGTCTGAACATGCATTAGAGGAAGTCCATGATGGTATATGTGGATCACATTCCAATGGTTTAACACTAGCTTGAAAACATATTAGGGCTAGGTACTATTGGTCTGAAATGGAAAAAGAGGCTATCAAGTATGTTAAGAATTGTAAAAAGTGTCAAGTACATGGAAACATGATTCATGCACCAGGGAGAGATATTATTCCCTTTACTACACAATGGCCTTTTCAATAATGGGCATTTGATCTTATAGGGGCTATTTATCCACATTCTTCTAATGGACATACCCATATCATTACAGCTACAAACTAGTTCACAAAATGGGTAGAAGTAGTTCCTTTGACTCAAGCAACCGACAAGCAAATATCTATGTTCATTTTGAACTACATCATATATTGGTAGGGTATTCTACATTCTATAGTCATAGATAATGGTGGCCAATTCAAAAATAAGGACCTAGATTCCTCATGCTCAAAGCTCAAGATAACACAAAATTGGTCATCCATATACTATCCTCATGGGAATGGACAAGCAAAGGCATCAAAAAATAACATATTGAAAATATTGCATTGTACAGTTAATAAAACAGGGAGAGACTAGCATCTCATGATCAATCCAGCTCTCTGGGCCTATAGAACAAGTATCAGAATGCCTACTAGGGCTACACCATTCACTTTAGTTTATGGGTCTGAAACGGTACTGCCTATTGAGGTTGAAATCCCATCACTAAGAATCAGAATGCATGGTCTAGTAACTGATGATGACTACATAGTGTCTAGGTTGCAAGAACTTGAACTACTAGATGAGTTCAGACAAGAAACATATGACCATCTCAAAGTATATAAAAAATGAATGTCTAGAGGCTACAACAAGAAAGTCAGACACAGAGAATTTTAGGTTGGTGATCTAGTCTTGAGAGAGAATCCTAAAAGTCAATCACATTGAGAAAGCAATGGGAAATTTGAACCCAATTGGGTAGGTCCCCTTGTAATCACTACTACTTTTGGCTTTGGAGCCATTAAACTCTCAATGACTGAAGGAGAACAGCTCTGAGAACCAATCAACATTCTCCATCTAAATAAATTCTATGCCTAAGGCATTCAGTATTAAAAAATGTCATGAAAATATTATAAAAATTAGAAAAAGTCTTGGAAAAATGAACATCTTGGTGAAAACCTAGCAATATGCGCCTTGATGATTCACAAAAAAATAAAAAAGTACAAAAAGTACAAAAAAATTAAAAAAATGAGAAAAAGAAAAAGTGCCTTGGTGAAAACCTAGAAACAGGTGCCTTGGTAGAAAAAATAGAATCTCTGGAAAGATGGCAAAAACTTGGCAAATGGGTGCCACTTGTTTCAAAACGCTCCATCTATCAGCCCAATCTTGGTCTTTCCTAGCTTTCAGTCCTACTTTAGTTTGTACATATCTCTTGGTTTGTTTCCGCATTCCTATTTTCAATAAAGTCAGTCTGTGCACCAATTAGCTCGAAGCGTCTATATCCTATCAATGTTTCAAAACTTGGGGGCAATCAATGTCATATCCTATGGTCTCTAGTATACCTCAGATGAGTCATATCCAGTCAAGGTCCTTTGAAGACACATCCGAGTCAATCAATCAGTCTCCTTACCATAAAGGATTTTACAATCAAACACAAACAAACATCACCACAAACAAATAGAAAACAATCTATGCTTCACATAATTTTATCTCCTTGTATGCTTACTGATTCATTGATTCACATTGAGATTTTTTCTTATTCTATCCTCTCGAGCTCTTCGATGATGTCCTTTGTCAGATTTAGAGAGTGATGACTGGGGGCAAAATCTTTTCTTTGTCTTCTGCTTGTATGTGAAAATCTAACAACTTTGGAAATTCTGGATTGAAATGATGTCCATCTATAAGAGCCTCCATCACATATTGGATGGCCATGTGTACCTCGACCATTGATACCCAAAAAATTCAAGGAAGTTTGATCTAACTTTATCTTTTGAGTGAGTTCTTACTCCTACTATGAAACATGATCTTACCTAAGGATGTGAACAACAAAGGGTTACTATGGATAATTCACATTGGATTTAGAATGATCTCTTGATTGCTTGATGTATTTGCACTGCAAGGCATATTCAGGTCATCACGACATTTATGTTTTGATGCTTATACAAATTGCTATATCAAAATGGACATGATATTTAGGTCATCTTGGCATTTGTGCCTTGGTGCTTATATCTAATATGACATTTTGAAAACAAAATCAATATTCATATGTCCATGGTTGTCTAGTAGTGGGCGTTGTATTAACTTTTGAGCATACAAATCAATATTCATGTCTATAGTTTCCTAACTAGTGGATGTTGTATTGATTTATCTGGTTACCTAAAAATTCAGTGATGAAAAAGACTGACACATGATCAGTGACTAAGTCCTAGGTCCTAGGTCTACATTTCATTTACCTTTTTGCATGATCACATTTATCTCATGATTTCAATTTGGCTTGATGCTTGATAATTCTCTAAAATCTATGCTAAACATATCATAAGGATTGAGTATCGCATGAAGGTCTTCTTAACATATCACCAAGTAGGCACCCCTAGCTAATTTCAATGTTTAGAATCCATTTTCAGGATCAAAATTAGAATCTGAGATCATTTATATTAAAATCATGATTTAAAATTTTCGGACCCAGGACGACCAACTTCTTGCATAATCAACCTTCTAAACATCAAAAGAATCCAGAATTCAACTTAACTAATTATCTAACATCAAACTATTCAAATTTCAACTTGGTCAACCATGCTCAACTCATGGTCAAACCTAGTCAAACTTGATCTCTAGGACCTCTAAATGATGCAGAACGCATTCCTCGGACGTGTATAACCAATTCTACAATCAATTAACATGCTTCTGAACATTCAATGCTGGATTTTCTTGCTAGATTTCAATTTTCATCCCGAAGGGGGCATGGTATTACATATCATTAACTAATTCTGTCAATCAAATCTTTCCTCAGTAATCAAGACAATAACCATGTCTAGTTGCTGATTCATCAAAAGACCTCATCGCTAGGGGCACATTGCTTGGGGAATATCAAATTCATCGAGATCCATATCAATTTGGTATTCTCTTAATCTTGTAAATTATATCAACTCTTCATAACCATGGTTCATTAGTGTTTTTTCCTTGATTCTTCGTAACTGAAGGGTTCGGATTTGGCATCCTTTCGATTCCTTTGGAAAATCAGGTCTGGAGTTAGGACAGTCACTTCCTCATAATCATAGGTTCATAATCGGGTGTTTTATCACTTCTTCATAATCATCAGTTCATTGTTTCTATAGTTGACATCATCTCGATTCTTGGTCAATCAGGACCTAAATCAACATCTTCCAATCTTTCAATTAGTTTCTGTCTTAGAATCGGTTAATCTTTTAGAATCAGTTTCTCCACCACATAATTGAGTTGGAACATCATCAGAAATAGATTAATCTTTGAACCATTGCGCTTCGCACATTAATTCAAAGAGGGGCAAAATGTAATACCCCAAAAATGGGCTATAGGTTCATTAACCTCCTACATCCTCAAATCAAACTAAATTGACATCAACATCCTAACCTAAGGCACATCTGCACATCAGTTTATCAAAATCCTAATTGATTATCTTAATTCCACATCGGGGAATATTCCTTGAATATTCCTAATTTGTCTAATTATCCTGATTGAATATTATATGGTGATAAATGTCATTATTTATCCTAATAATTGGTTTGTTGAATAATTTGAATATTTAATTAATTAAGTTTAATTTTTCCACTTAATTATTTAATTAGATTTAATTATATTTATTCCTAATTTATATTATTTAATTTTGAC